>RCUC01116825.1:0-13350 GCA_003697995.1 Taxidea taxus jeffersonii
TTTCTTTGTCCCATCACCTCTCCTCTTCCCCTTTCCTCTTTTGGAGCAATCCGGTCCAAGGATCTGAGAGGGATCCCAGGGTGCAAGGTTCTGGCCCTGCTTCACTGTCTGGGAATAATAAAATCTCTTCTCTCTGGTCTTCTACAGAGCGACCTGCTGGCTGGGCCCCATCTGTCCTTGAGGAAGACATTTTGGAGCCTGAGCCTGTCTTCCCCAGGTGATCTTCCTTCCGGTTCCCTGCAGCCTGCTTTCCAGCCCCCATCTGGGTGAACAAGAGTGATTCTCTGGCTTTCCTCAGGCTGATTTGGGGGGCAATTTTGCTGAGGTCTCTCTTCTCCTAATACGTGCTAAGCTTTTGGAAGGGCTGGTGTGCAGAGGCCAGAGGTGACCCACCTAGGTTCTTGCAGATGAAGAACCCATGCACATTTCCTCAGGGAGTAAGGCTTCACAGAAAAACTTTCTGACCCCTGGACAGGGTACATTAGGTATACTTCACCAGGTAATGAGAGGAGAGTGGGGTGGGGGTGGGGTGAGGAAGGTCAGGGGACTGTATATGAATGTGTCTATTTCTAGGCTGATTTTAGCTAAGACCATCTGCCTCTTATTAGCATGGGAAGGAATTTGCTGAGATAGAGTTAGTTGGGACTGTTCCTTAAAAAACTGTAAAACCCATAGAAGAAGTGACTTTGAGAAAAGGTCAGTAATGTTTGTTGACTGACCTCTTCCCCTTCATCCCTGCAGGACTGTAGGCACCATCCAGCACTGCCTTCACCTGACCTCAGTATATACTCATTTCCTGCCCCAGCATGGCCGCCCAGAGGTCACCACAATGCCCTTGGGTCTTGGAACGACAGTGGATTACATCTTCTTCTCAGCTGAGTCCTGCGAGAATGGGAACAGAACTGGTAAGCCTGGTGGATCCTGGGTTCATAGAAGCCACCTCAGAAGTCCCTGGGAACAGCTGATGGTAAAGGTCAGGCATTTGGTCATATGGCTTGGGCTGCTGGGACCAGACTCCCAAAAGAGCAGATTTTGTATCTACCTGGCACTAGTCATCCTCATCATAATTCCCTTATTAGGCCACTTGCCTGCCTTTTCTTTATGTCTTTGCAGCATTAGAGAGAGATGGGCAGAACCAGCCTTATCTCTGTTTACGAGGTAGAAATAGAGCACTGGGAGGTTAGTGGACTTTGAATGTGGCAGCTATTTGGTGAGGGACTTAGTTAGGTTAGAGACCCTGTTTCTTGTTTCTTGACCCTCTACCAGCAGTCACAGTGTGGCAGCCTACCGGCCTCATGCCTGTTTTGTTTAAAGCATGTCTCTTAAAATGTTTGAATTGATTCCTTATGTTTAAAAAATCAGATTTTATGTAGAAAATCTGGATTTCCAGCTTTTCTTGGAAAGTTCAAAGTTTTCATAGATGCTGGGCCTGGGCACCCATTCTTCGGTTGCCGTAGTCTTCCTGAACCCACCCTGTTTCATTCAATGATACATCCTAGAGTATCTGAGAAAGTGAGGCCTGGGAGAGTGAAAGCTGGGAGAGGTAAGGGGGGGCGGGGTAGCCAAGGGGATGCAGCCTCCAAAAAGCATAGCTCCCACAGGCCCCAGTTACCTCATGCAGTGGCCGCAGCTGCTTTTTCACTGGCTTCTGCTTTGTGCCCCAGATCGCAGGCTGTATCAAGATGGGACTCTCAAGCTTCTGGGCCGCCTCTCCCTCCTCTCTGAAGAGATTCTCTGGGCTGCTAATGGCTTACCCAATCCCTTCTGCTCTTCAGACCACCTCTGCCTGCTGGCCAGCTTTGGGATGGAAGTCACCGCCCCATGATGGGGTTCCCAGGGGAAGAGAGCTTCTCTTCCAGAAGAGCTCACTGGATCAGAGACTGTGGAAATACCCCATGCTTCTGGAAACTTAGATCCAAGAAACTTACGTCCCATCCCCTCCCCTTTTCCCCCATTTCCCTTTTCCCATGGTTAGATTTTCTCCAGGCCTGTCCACGTTCTCTGCCTGTGGTCCCTGCCCCACCCCAACCTCTTCCTAATCCTGTGCCACATACTCAGTGGCCCTGGGAGAGGCAGAAGCGGGGGCTCCCCTTTCATTCCATGTATCCAGCGCTCCCCCTTAATTTTTAATTACCAGGGTTGCGGGAGCTATTGATCTCATTGGTTATTTGCTTTCAGGCCGTTTCTTGATGGTATCTTCTAACCCAGTCTTCTTTCTGCTTTCATGACCTCTGGGCCCAGCCCTCTTGCCAGGCACACACATGTGAGGTATAGCATGCATGTGTCCTCTCAGGGTGGGACTGCTCTGTACGGCCATGCCTGCCTCTGACCAGCCCACTTTCCTCACTGGGGCTATCGGCCTCTTCACAGGTCCAGAGCATGACCTGGTAGCTGTGTGTTGCCAGGCAGCAGCAGGGGCATGGGCCCTTCTCCCCTTTTATCCTCTGTGTCTCATGAGACATTCGTCATGCCACCCAGGCCATATTCCTCATCTGGCCTTGGGGAATGAATGGGCCTCATAGCCTGTAACAGCAGCTTCAGGGATGCACTACCTGCCTCAGCAGCCTCTGAGCCTCCGACCCAGAGCTCGCATAGCCCTGGTATGCTTTCTCGAGGGCTCTTCGCTTTTTCCAGGCCGCTGTGAGAGATGTGCAAGTGTGAAGCCCTGTGTGGGGTCAGTGGATTGAAATAAGAGTTTGAGGTTTAAAAGGACAAGGAAGAACCTTTAGGAAGCTCTTGTCTTACTGTACTCTGCCCCTCACAGAACTGGGGGGGTGGGAGGCCTGGTGAGGGTAAGAACAGGTAGGCTGTGCAGCCACACTTCAGCTGGGACCTAAGACCTCAGGGACTTGTTCTCCTTCCTCTGCACTCCTCAAAAGCTGTTTACTGTTCCTTTCCTCCCACCACTTTTTACCTCGCTGCTTCCCCCGTTCCTGTCCATTTTCTCCTAAAACATCCTGATGCGTGGCTCAGGCCAGACCCTCTCTGCAGAAGGTGGCCTTGGGCAAAACCTGTCCAAGCACTCAAGGTGGCAGGGCTGGGTTAGTTCTGGCCAGCAAGGCCTCAGCTGCTCATTGCCAGTGCTTTTCCTCCTAGCACAGGGCCACCCTGGCCTATTCGGGGCACCCTTTGCCCACATGTATCACCTGCATGCCTTAATCTTTCATAGCTGGGGTGTGGCCTGGGTCTTCCTGGGCCAGAAGCTCCTCACACCTCCCCCAACTCAGAGTAGCTACTGGTCCTTGCAGATTAGCCTTGCAGATCAGGCCTCCGGAATGGGACTGAAGGGAACGGCAGAGAGGCTGGAATTAGGGACAGTTAGCCAGAGGTTCTCTCCCCCCTTTTTTTTAAAGCCAAAGACCCAGCCTGAATTCTGCTGCTGTGTTCATGGTTATAAGCTTTCCATGCCCAGGTACTGGGGAGTCTATATGTGCATGTATATTTTTGAACATTGTATCCTGGGTACTGGGCATGTGCCTGTTTGAGCCCCAGGCCCACCTGTCCACACCCCATCCATCGTTCATCGTGTTCGTCTCTCCCCGGGCACCTCCTGAGATGGTCTCAAGTCAGTGCCCTATTGGTTTTCAGGACTGTGGCCCATCACTGTTCTCTTCTGCCAGGAAATGCAGTTTAAGACGGCTCAAGATGGCAGAGGGCAGGAGTTTTATAGGTGATCTTTTTCTTGTTATTTGTTTCTGTTTTGGATATGAAATGGGGGTTTTAAGTGGTCATTTAAGCTCTCTTTTCCAAATAAAGGTTTACCATTTCCCCCCTATTGTTGATCATTTTGTTAGGATCCCGAAGGGCATGGGGGAGAGAAGGCCTGGAGAGTGAGATGGGTGAGAGGAAGAGACTGATCCTGGGCAGAACTGTCAGGTCCTAAAGCTTGGCCTGAGGAAGGTGTAATCACCCTGTGATAATTGGCACCTATCCCCGCTGCTCTGAGGCCTCGAGGAACAGGGTCTGAAGAAGCCTCCTTCCTTGCCTTTTGTTGGGTCCAGCGCTCTTCTCCCTCCTCACCAAGCTAGAGAGCAGCTCTTTCAGCTGCTTTCATTCCCTTTCCATCTGCTCCCATACCTTCCCCTGGTTCACATGCATTTCAGGAGGGTCTGTACGGAACGTGGGGCGAGCAGCGTTTTCCTGGTCAAAGCCACAACAGCCGCGTGAGGCATGACGTGTGCCTGCCAGTTGCCTCTTGTTCAGTGACTATTTATGATCATCTTGTCTGCACGCTGGAGTCCGAGCTGGACTGTGCCCATCTGTTGCTGGAAAGGTTTCCCTCCTGGGCCTCATTCTGTTGGTACTTTCATCTTCCCCCGGCCTCCTCCTGCAGCAGGTCTATGAAGCCCACATGCCCAGGGGAAGCCCTGAAACTAGGTGTGGCCTCCTGCCTTGCCTGAACCAGCCTCTGAGAATCTGAATTATTTAAAGTTACCTGGGGCTTCTGTGGAACCACCTGGGCTGGGATTCAGCCAAAGGAATACAGCCAGGGATAAGGAACACTGCTTGTCATGTTGGCTTGGTCATTTTGGTGACCGTGGGTAAGTTCATTCCTTCTTGTGTTTATATCTTGGTGAAATGGGAATTAAAGTAACAACCTTTTCCACTTGTAAGGCATTTTCAGACCTGAAATTGTGCTGTTCAGGCTTTGGCAAGCAAGGGATGCTAAGACCGGAAGAGTTTATTGGTAGGCGTTGAGGGTGGGCAGTTCTCCCAGCCTGGCTGTGTGGTTTGCCTGTGGGTGAGCCATTATTTTGCAGCTCTAAGCTTTGAGGTGTATCCGCAGAGCCCCTTTCCTGGCCTGGAGGCTTTCCTGAGTCACGTAACATTTGCACAGACTTTCATGAAGTTCAGACAGTGCTTCCATACCCACCGGACCACACCATGTGGTGGCAGTGCCGGTGTTCATGTATTACCTCTATTTACATCTGAGGAAGCCCAACTCCCAAAGAGGTAAATTGAGGATCTCCTTTGCTTTATTCCTGGACACCCCACACTCCTCAAGGACACAGCCTCTCCCGGAGTAGGGGAGATAGGTTATCTTGTAAGGCAGACCCATGGTGGGTGGGCCTGGGAGAAGGGAACTCACCAACTGGCCTGCTGCTGGCTTTTGTCTTTAAACTGCTTTGTTTTTCTCCCCAGTTCTTGCCCTGGTGTAACAACTAACCGGAGGGTTGTTTTTTGATTGGGTACGTAATGCAGGGTGTGGCCTCTCTTCTCCCAGGAGTCGGAGGGGGCCCCTCCTCTAGTTTCCACCTGAGGAGAGAGAGGACTTTCCAGCCTCATCCTGGCGCGCCTCCCCCTTCCTGAGCAAACGTGCGAAGCCAAACTGTTCTAGGCAGGGACCAGCCAGATGAGAGCCTGGTAGGGCCTAGCTTCCACCCCCATTAGGAGAGTGTGAACTGAATGCATTTACAAGGTGACTCTGCCTTTGGCCCCATGCCTCCTCAGGTCCTCTGCTGCTGAGGCCGTACACAGCTGTGGATAGAAGGCTGGAGTCTCTACACTTAAATTCTGGGAGGTATCCTCTTTCTCATGACCAAGCCCTTTCTTATTGGGGGTTGGAGGTAGTGCATATCCCCAGAGAGCTGTCCCTCTAGCCAACCTGAGGTGGCCCATCTCCACTACCTGCCAAGCCTCAGCAGCTGGTCCCTTGGCCCCTTGGCAAACACTAAGAGTTAGCAGGCAGCTCAGGTTGGGGCCATTTGGTTGGGTCTTTTATGACCACCTCTTCTTGTCACCACTGCCTTCCAGAGTGTTAGTCAAGAGGTCAGATACTGGCCGATGGGGGTGACAGGGATTTCGACCTCTTTATGTTCAGGGCTCCAAGAAGTGCCACCTGCATCCAAAAGCCCAACACAAATCAGTCATGTGCCTAAAGGAGGCTGGGACATGCTGAGAGCCTGGAGGAAACAGGGCAGCAGGAAATGAGGTACCCCCCCCCATTTACCTCTCTGTCAATTCTAAGCAGTGTCCACAGTGAGCCTGCTGAACTCATGATGGACTCTGGTCCCAGCACTGACCCGCTCATTTGTACACCGGCAATCCAGGGGTCCCACTGTGAATGAGCCATGTCACTGTAGTCTACCCACAGACCTCTGGCTGGGTATTTTAGCTGGACTTGAATGTGTACAGTTATAATCTTGCCTTTTGGTAAAGGTGTACAACCCACATTATTCACAGATTCTGGTTACCTTTACTGAAGGGAGTTTTTGGGGGGTATCATTTAAATTGGAGTTAAATGAGCCTCTAAGGAACAAAACGGCCTCTTTATAAAATACAGTCTGAGACATTCATGGACTCCAACAGACCGCCTCCCTTCCTGGCTGCCATGCTTTACTACCATACCCCTGGAAGTGAGGGAGTCTTGCTGGTTAGCACAGGACTTAATGGGAATCGGCTGGAATGAGGAGGCAATACCCCACCTCTTCTTACAAGTTCAGGTGTTACTCTCAGCTGAATGGGAGGAGAGCAGAGGAAAGAAGGGTACATGCGAAAACTAAGGCTGTGGGGTCTAAAAGCTATTTCTTTGCAAGTCCGGTTGCCATGGTTGGGCTAGTCTTAAACATGGGAAGGGGCCTGGAGCTGGAGCAGGGGTGATGGGTGGAACCAGAGGTGTTCTCCAGACCGGTGGCTGCAGCCACCATGGATTCCGTGCTGAAACTGGGCAACCGTGCTGAGGACGGGTTTCGGATCCCTGTTGCTGTGCTTTCCCGAAATAACCTTTCCTCCTAGGGGAATACTCCTCCTTCCTCCTCTGTCCCTGGGGGACTGCTAGGAACTGGGATGGAAGGAACAGATGCCGGGCCTCGGGGCTCAAGCTGACCGTGTGAAGGGGAAGGGTTCAGCCAGCAGGAAAGATCTCCCAGGTTGGGGTTAACAAGAGGAGAGTGGCTCAAGCAGCCTGAGAGGGATAGTCTGGGACCCCAGAAATTTCACAACTGCAGGGGCCTCAAGTTTTCCTGTTGGCTGGTTTGGGGCTCTCTTCACTTCTGGTCAGGTTCTCCCTGTAGCCACCGAGGTTGACACTGGTGGGTGGGGTGGGCTCCAGCCCCCACATCCAGGGGGAAAGGAGACAAGGCTTCCATGTGGTTTCTGCCCAGCCCGTGTACCGGAGCCGGGGAACTTTTATTCATTTCAGGAAAAAAGTGAGCACAGCAATGAGAGGGGTGTAAAAGTGAGAGAGGAGGGAGCAATACTGACATGGAAAGAGCAGGAAGGACAAAGTCTGGTCCCACAGGCAGCCCAACACAAAGCTTGAGGGAGGGGTGGCCCCCATCACTAGGCTCCTGGGCCAAGCACACCTGAGAGAAAGGGGAACTTGGGACTCAGGAGCACCAGGATGTGGCAAGGGGGTCAACACTGATGGGCTTGCAGCTAGCACCACAGCAAACTGTCCGGCCTGGGGCGGGCCCCCTCCCACCCTTCAGCTGGTTTCTCAGCGTAAGTGAACGGAGACTTCAGCACGGGGTGCTCGGGCACAAAGAACACAGTATGCTGGCCTGGTTTGTGCTCGCCTGCACTTCAAGGCCAGGGGATGGGCCTAGGGAGTTGGTGCATCGAAGCCAGAAACACTCAGGCAGGAGACCCAGGTGCACATGGACACATGGGCCTCTGGGCATGCTGCTGACCAAAACTGGACCCCATCTCAGAGCCAGAAGGTCAAGTTCGAGATGGAAGGAACCGGGGCGTGTGCTGACAGAGAGGGCCAGAAACCAGACACAGCCAGCTTATGGCCCTTTCTGCTCCTTGCAACCCTGGCTGCAGACTTCGTGGCTCCCTGGCCAGGGGGCGGCTACCCTCCCCATGTGTCCACGCCCAGGAAGGATGAGGTCTGGCATGATGGGTGAGGGGAACATGACTGTGTTGAGGCCATGGGAGGGAGAGGACTGGCAGTTAGGTGGGCAGGAAGGTTCTCTAAACCCAGCTTCCCAGTGTTGGGAGCTGGCACTGAGCACGAGGAGCCGGGCTTTGGGGAACACTCACTGCCGCCCCGACTCTTCATTAAACAGCTTTTCCTGACCTCACCTTGGGGCCTCCTCGGCCAGCAGCCCCACTCCTGGGGGCAGAGGAGCCCTCACTGAGTGCTGGGAGGCAGTCCTGAGTCAGGAGCCAGGCCCCTGTTCCTCACAGGAAGTAAGATGAGGTGAAACCAAGGATGGTGACTAAGGCCCCAAAGTCCCTTCCTCTGCCTCCCCAGAAACTCTGCAGTCAGGCCAGCCCCGGGGAGCGGAGCCTGTGTAAACACGCTCAGGAGGGGAGGAGGGCTTGCTACATAGGAGAAAATGTTAAAAATAAATTAAAAAGCACCGCTGTATCCTGTGGTGGCCTTCACAGGCCTGAGGTCTCAGCGAGGAAAGGGTGTGCTGGGGGCTCCCAGCTCAGGGCGATCAGCTCCCTCCTGCAGGCAGCAACAGGGGTGGGCCTCATTCCACTTCCTTCTCCCAGACTGCTTTGGGAAGGAGTCTGTGGGCTGAGCAGTTTCCTCCCGTCTCCCTGACCCCAATCCCCTCGCACACGTCTTCCCTCAAGCCCTGGGGTCTACAGGGGTGTCTGAGTCCCCTCCCCTGCTGATGAATGGCTTGCACAAGGCACCCACATGTAGACCCGGGAAAGGCCTTGCTTGTTTTCAGCAGCACACCTCCCCAAGTGAGCCGTCTCTGCCTCGGGCCATGTGGGGAACGTGGGGACCACCACCCCACGCCCTGAGAACTAGGATGGGATGGGATGGTGAGTCAGGGGTCACAACGGCCCTGGAATCCGCCTGGCTGGGATACAGTCCAGGGGCAGGTTAAGTGCCTCCTCAGGGCCTGGTGAACCCTGAGGACCCGGAGGGACTGCCCAGCTGGCTTCCTGCTGGGCCTGGCTCCGAAGCTGCTGGTGTGAAGAGCTGCCAGCCTCCGGGTGCTTCCCTGACAGGCACTCGCATTAGCAAAGGCATCCTGTCTCCCTCCCTCCCTCTTCGGTTCTCACACCCCATCCGTCTCCCCAGTCTCCACACTCCACCCCTGCTGGGTCTCTGGTCTGCAAGGAGAGTAAGGAAGACAGACATGGGCTAGCTGCCCTCTCTACAGGCAGCTTCCGTGGCAAGGCCCCTGCCCTGGCCCAGCCTGCCCTGGGAAGCCTAGAACTTTCACGATTTCCACCTCAAAGCCTCTCAGTGGACTTCTACCCAGCACAAGCGCTCTCTACCTCAGATATTACAAACTGGCATCCTCTTTCATGTTGGGTTTTTAAGTTTTCTGAACTGATTGCCAACATTTAAAAGTCAGGATATTTCACACAAAAATCCAGAGTTCTGGCTTCTGGGAAAAAAAAAAAAAAATCAGACTATCTGGTGATGCAGGGTCCCTCTCTGAGAACAGCAGAGCAGGAGCAGCCTCTTCAGCCGGCACAGTGCTCACCCAGCCCTGCAGCCCTCCTCTGAACCCCCACCTGGCCCTGAGGGCGTGTGAGCTTACCACTCTGGTTCTGATTCTCCCTTTTCCAAGGCCCAGGCCCTGGCTGAATCACAGCCTCTTGGTGAAAAGAAACCTTACCTGTCATCCTATCCAGCTGCCCTTCCATCACCTGAATCCTCTCTACAGCTTCCCGACAAGGAGCCATCCAGGCTTTGCTTGGACACTGCCAGCAGCAGAGAACTCACTATTCCCCAAGCAGCCTGATTCTCAACTCTTCCCCGCATCCTTCTCTCACTTACACTCCTGTCCCCAGGCTCTGCTCCTCTGTGTGGCCAGTTGCACACTTGTCCTACCACTTCCTTGTTGCTTCAGCCTCTAGAACCTTCTCCCAACCCTGCTAACTTCTTTCTACTTCTCACTCGCCCGCCAGGTATCTCACACTCGACAGGAAGGCTGTGCAGACTCCCAGCTGTTCAGATTCTTCCCTGACAAGCCATGCTCATCACCGGTACCCCCAAACCTAGATGGGCTGCTGAATGAGGGGAGACAGGCCTGAGGCACAGGCATCCTGATCGGGTCTTCTTTTCACAGCAAGGACTGAGGTAACAGAAAGGGGGGAGTAGCAGTGCTTCCTCCCAACCCTTGGGGACTGCCAGGGGATAGCCCCAGGCCTGAGTGTCCCACTCTATCCCCAGCCACAGTTCCTGGACCCACCAAGTCAGCTCAGTCCCTATAGTCACACTGAGCCCAGGGCAGTTCTGGGCCTTTGGCAAAGCCCAGCCCCTCTGCAGGGAGCCCCCTAGCTCCAGCAACAGGCAGAGCTGGACTAAGCAAGGAGACCAGGTAGGGGCCTGGGATCTCTCCCCTCAGAGGCCTCTCCTGGGCTCTCCTACAGCCCGCACAGCACTGTCCATGGCCAGAAGGGCGCAAGGGCTCTCCCAGGCCCTGGGCTCTGCTCTTGGGGCAGATGTGGCCTTGTGCCAAGTTCCTGATACTGGCCACACAGACCTTTCCCAGGATGATTTCTACCCTGCTTCCGGTTCCCTGGGTCAAGATTCTGCCACGGCAGGCAGAACTGGAGGAACACCTCCATCCCTCCTGCCACAGGCTAAGGGGGGCTGGGAGATTTCCCACAGACTGGATGGATTCAAGTCCCAGAGAGATGCCAGCAGAGCCAGCAACCCCTCCTTGCCCAGCCCTGTGGGACTTAGGTCTCCTAAGCACTGGCCTTCTGGCGATGGGCAGATCCATTAGTTTTTTAAGCTTTCCCCAAACACTTTAAACTTCAGTTATTGGGTTAAAAACTCCAAATAAAGTACTAACTGCTTCTTGGCCCAAAGTTAGGGGTCTTGGCCTAGTGAGAGGGGCAGCAGCTTGGGTGGCTGAGCTGAGACAGGCTCTTCCTACTGCCTCTTGCCCTGCCCCCCATCACTAGCCCCTCGCTCCCCACGAACGAGGCTGGTTCTGGCAGATGGATGCTGGCCCCCAGAAGTGGCAAGGCTGGGGTACTGCCCCATGCCTCACACCCGAATCTGGTACCCATTGAGGTCTGGCATGGCTTTGGGCTCAGAAGGCTTCTTCTCACCCGATGGCCTGCAGGGAAAAAAGAATGGAGAAGGGGTAGGGATGAGTGGTTTGGCAGGGAGGTAGGGGAGGAGGGAACAAAGAGTGGCTGCTTCTGGGAGCTCCCCCTCCATTCTTCAAGGTGCCCTAGAGGCAGCAGCGAAGTCCATGTGGGAGTGAGCTCCTGGAACCTGTGCTGCGTGTGGTTCCCGCACTCTTATAGGGTCCTGCTCTTTGCTGGAGGCCCCCTCCTTGGCAGCTGGAAGGAACAGCTCAACTGTGTAGCCCTCTGCACTGGGAACCGGTTCCCAACCAAAGCCTCCCGGGTGGAAGGGAATGACACTGCCCAAGGGAGGCCAGCTTGTGCTCCTTAATCATCCTGGAGCTGGGGCTCCTGAATTACAATATTAGAGCAAGAGCCAGACCTACCAGTAGGAGAGAAAGGAGAGGAGGCGGCCTGGTATTTTAATGGGATGTTTCTCCCATCTAGATGGAGGCAAATACCAGAGTGGCGGGGCAAAAGTTAGGTTCAAAACCACCCACCAGTCGCCATCTGATGTTAACCTTTCCCGGTGGTGTTCCTGGGAGAACTCATTGTCTGGCGGGAGCCCACCCATCACCACCTCCGTCCCACCTAACCCTAACCCACAAGGTAGCCAGTGGGCCAGTGGGTGTGGTTTTCCTCTGGGGAAATGGAACAGCAATCCACCAACCCACATCATCTCCCTCTGGGGAGGAGAGACAAAAAAGGGAAGGGTGAGAAAAGGCTGAGACACAGGGATCTAGAAGATGGGAGGGAAAATCTGCCTTCAGGCTCCCCCAGGCACGACCCCATCACCCCATCCCTCACCGCCTTTCGCTGCGGCTGTTCCTGCGGTGGGGGCTGGACTGGCCCCGCTGCGGGGAGGAAACATCCTTCTTCCGGTCCTTGGTGGGAGAGGGAGGGCCGGTCCCTTTGCCAATCTTGGTGTGGAGGAAGAAACAAACACACTTAGGGTTTCCCAGAGTCCCTCCTGACTGAAGCTGCCCTGTTTCCCAGGGGTCATCCCAAACCTGTTTCCTAGGAACTAAAGCTGCTGAGGCAAGGGTTCCCCAGCTGTACAGCTTGCACTTAGAGGGAAGATGCTGAGCTTTGTGATACTGTAAGAAGCTCTGGAGAAAAGGGCCATTTACCCATGCCACGTAAATGCAACAGCTGGGGAAGCAGCCTCTTCATTCTGGGCTGGGAACCTACCAGTCCCAGGGGAGACACTGGTAATCTCAAGCCACACAGAAGCTCAGACTGGTAGTTGTGCATGATTAAGAAAAATGAGAAAAGCAAATGAAACATCTTTTACATGACATGACAGCTTGACCTGAATTTTCGAAACATGGGGTATTTGATGGGGGTGCTGGAGAGGGGCAAATAAGGTGGGGAGTCCTTAGCACCAAACAGATTGGGAATCACCGTGCCAAAGAATAGGAAACTCTTAGGGTACCTGGGTGGCTCAGTGGGTTAAAGCCTCTGCCCTTGGTTCAAGTCATGATCCCAGGGTCCTGGGATCAAGCCCCGCATTGGGCTCTCTGCCCAGCAGGAAGCCTGCTTCCCTCTCCCTCTCTCTCTCTGCCTACTTGTGATCTCTGACAAATAAATAAATATAAACCTTAAAAAAAAAGAATAGGAAACTCTTGGCTCCGATTCTTGGTCCAACCTGCTCCCTTGAAGACCTGGTAGGACTCCAACAACAGGAGCCCCTAGAGGAGGGGGAGGGCCAGCCCCTCCCCTCCCCTGGCCGCCCCGCCTTAGCTGCAGAGGGTCACTGCAGCTGGCTTCTACCCTGCACAAGGGTAGTGCCTGGGGCCTGGGAAAGCAGGGCAGCTGAGCTCTGACCCAACCTGCGGGGGCACTGAGGGCATCTGTGACATGCCTGCATTCCCCATCTCGAGACTGAATGCCTGTCCGAACTCATCGCCTTGAGCAAGCGCTTGGGCTCCCTTGTACCTCAGTTTCCTGCCCTGAAAACAGAGCTCCTACCTGCCACTAGCTGCCTCCTGGGCTCCACAGTGACTGACCAGTGGGGAAGGGCTGAACACCCAGGAGGGGCCAGGCAGGCACCAGGGGAGGCACCCCAGTCCAGGGGGACCCAAAGAAAGGCCAAGATTCTGCCCGCTGTAAGGCTGGGGGTGGGCAAGCTTCTCAGCAGCTCAGCCCACCAGCTGCGGTACAACAGCCCCTCACCGTCCTGCTCACTGCAGGCGGGAAAGAGAGAGAAGGGACGACCACCCTCACCTTCTTCCCATGGTACAACTTTCTTCCTGTTTCAGACTTCCTCCTAGTCCTTTGTTGAAGCAGGATTTGGGAGGTCAAGGGTCAGGATAGGCAGGACTGATGGTGGCTCCTGGCACC
>RCUC01116828.1:0-12975 GCA_003697995.1 Taxidea taxus jeffersonii
CTATCATGATTACTATAGTTTAATAATAAGTCCTCAAGTCAGGTAATGCCAGTCCTCCAACTTTGTCCCTCTCTTTCAATATTGTGTTGCCTATTCTGGGTCTTTTGCCTCTCCATATAGATTTTAGAACTGGTTTGTTAGTACCCACAAAATAACTTGTTGGAATCTTGTTTGTGGTTGCATAGAATCTATAGATCAATTTGGGAGGAATGGACATTGTGACAATATTGAGTCTTCCTATCCATAAATATGGACTATCTGTCCATTTATGTATTTCTTCTTTAATTTTTTATTAGTATTTTGTAGTTTTCTTTAGATATTATATATACTTTATTAGATTTAAAATATTTTTTTTTATTTGTTAGAGAGAGAGCGAGCGAGCGAGCACAGGCAGAGAGGCAGGCAGAGGCAGAGGGAGAAGCAGGCTCCCTGCCGAGCAAGGAGCCCGATGTGGGACTCGATCCCAGGACGCTGGGATCATGACCTGAGCCGAAGGCAGCCGCTTAACCAACTGAGCCACCCAGGCGTCCCTAGATTTAAAATATTTTTTAAAATTTTATTTATTTGAGACAGCAAGCAAGAGAGAACAAGCAGGGGGAGGGGTAGAGAGGAGAGGGAGAAGCAGACTCCCCACTGAGCAAGGAGCCTAAAGTGGGACTCGATCCCAGGATCCTGGGATCATGACCTGAGCTGAAGGCAGCCACTTAAGCAACTGAGCCACCCAGGCACCCCGTGCTTTATTAGATTTATATCTAAGTATTTCATTTTAGGGGTGTCAATGTAAGTAATACTGTCTTTTTAATTTCAAATTCCACTTGTCTGTTGCTGGTACGTATGTAATATATTAACCTTATATCCTGTAGCCCTGCTACAACTGCTTATTCTAGGAGTTTTCTGTCAGTTCTTTCAGATTTTCTAAATAGATAGTCATGTCCTTCATAAATAAAAACAGTTTTCTTTCTTTCCAATCTGTGTAACTTTTATTTCCCTTGTCTAGTTGCATTAGGTAAGACTTGCAGAGCAATGTTGAAAAGTAGTGGTGAGGGAGGATATCATTGCTTTATGCAGAGTTTTGTAAATATTATTAAGCAGAGGAAGTTTCTTTCTATTCAGTAATTTTAAAAATACTAGTTTTCCATGGTATTCACCAATAGAAACACAAAAGAGAATAGTAGTAAAAAGAGGTACACATAAAACATTTGGATGAGACTAGATTTTGAACTTAAAATGATTCTCAGAAGAACCGGTCATTCTTACTGGTGGCTTTTCCCCTGCTTTGATTCCTGCCTGCTTTGTTGCCCTCCCCTAACCCTTGCTGGGTCAGCCTTGTTTGGTAGGTTCACTGTTGTCAAATCTCCATCTTTTTCTTACTTTCTCCAATTCTCTCTGTAAACTACTTCAAACCATGAACCCTAAGTTTTTTGGAATAATGACTTTGATTTTATCATACATGCCCTTCCCCAAAATGCAATTATGCCCTATATTTATTTTAACTATATTAAACTATGATTTGTTTTGTGGTAAGACTTTCTGTAATACTGGTACAGAAAATTTTGTATGCCTTCTGTGGCTAAACTAAAGTTAGTTTCTTACAAAAATATCCCTGTTTGGTTTCACTGCCTCATTCAGTGGACTTTTTTATTCATTCAATAAACTCTTGAGCACCTTCCATATGCCACAGTATGTGCTGAGCACTGTGGCTTATGGCAGACAAGACAAAGGATCTCATCATGAAGGAGACAGATACATGAGCAGTTAGTAGTATTAAGTTGCTATATGTATGTATACTGAATGTAATTTGCTCAGGAATTTTGCACAGAGGAAAAGGCAGGGAGGTACTCTGAACTCAACGTCAGGTGCAGACTTGGACACTTCTCAGGAGTTACTTCCCAAGTCACCCCCAACGTAAGTCTTTAAAAGTATGTTTATTTAAAGGGTAAGCACAGTGAACTGGTCAAACAACAACAAACAGAAACCATTGTAGATATTCCAAAATAGGGCTTTGGTTACTTCATTGCTGAAAGAGCCGAAACACTAAACTAAGCAAGATAGAGCTGTCCTGAGATCAGCAAAGGCAGAGAAGCCACCACCACTCCTTGGGCTGAAAGGGCAAACAAAGAAGGTCTGTTACCACCTTCAAGTTAGGATGACTGTGCCTTCTAGTGCAAGTGAGAGTGCAAATGGTGCTAATAGTGCCTGCCTTGTAGGAGCTGATGGCATGTAGGAGATACTGCCTGTAGCAAGACAAGTGTGTGTGTGTGTGTGTGTGTGTGTGTGATATATATAGATAGACAGACACTTACCAAGTCCTCCTCGCTACCCTCTAATCTTCTGCCCAAGCCCGCCCTTGCCCAGACCTACCAGGAAGCCAGTCAGCTGGCAAAGAGCTCAAGAAATACAGTTGTTTCTGACAGAGTGGATCTGAGAATAAATAGGCAAAGGAGTTCCCTCTTCATTGGCAAATGAAAAGTCAGAGGTGGGGGTTTGGACATTTTGAGGTGGTCCCAAGAGGGCGAGGATGTACTTAGAGGTAGTAGCATTAGCCAAAAAAACCCAGAACATGGAGGAGCACAGACTCTCAGTTGGCGTTCTTAAAGTTTCCAGTGTGAGCCAACGGTTGGTAGGAGGCCCCCAGTGGGGTTGGCTCCTTGTGACTGTGGATGAATGGACTGTGTGTCTCCTAGGCAGTGGGAAGGCACTCAAGCATTTTCAGTAGGCCATCTTTATGTTTTAAATCACCGGATGGTTGTGTAGACACAGAGAATGATTTTGAAGAATGAAAAGTGGCTTATATTATTGTTCTTCTCTATTCATTCAAGCAAGAAACGAGGAGATGAAGCTGTAATAAGAACTGGTCAGAGGATAAAAAGGATAAAAACTTAGTTCACAGGATGAGTGAACATCAGGTGAGGGAGAGGAAGGGACCAGGGGTAATACCCAAGTCTCTAACCTTATCTGAGCAAAGGAGGATTGTATCCCAAGTCAGGTTGTTTGAGTCAGAGGCCTGGGGGACAGCCAAGGAGGGATATCAGAGAGCAGGTGGTTGGCTATACGTGTAGGGGTCAGTGGTTGAGTGGAATGGGGACCAAGACTTTGGACCCACAGGGAGCAAAATATTGGAGCTGTGAAGGAAAAAGAGAAAGAATGTCAGACAGGCCCATGGGATATTGGATTTAGTATTTAGGAGCTGACCTTGTTCTAAGGCATTTTTAGAGGGAAAAGCAGGAGAAACTCAAACATGGGGAGTTAAGTCAAAGAACATGGGAAAGTGGCAAGTGTGAAAGTAGATGCCTCTTTTGAGAAGTTTGGACAAGAGGAGGGAAAAGGTGGAGTGGAATCCAGAGCCGGGATGGGTCTTATGTGTAGTGTTGGTGGGACTTGAGGATGTGTGTGGCCAGGTACATACAGTCAGAGATGGGCTTTATCTTCAAAGAACTTAGTAGAGATAGAGACCCAGGGTCTCAGGGCTGGAGTCAAGCCTGGAGAAGGCCGGGGGAATTTTCTGCAGCTGCTTGTCAAGGAACTTAGCCCTATGCTGTGAAAACCATGCATCCAGAAGTCCAGCCTTGGGCCATGAACCCGTGTAGCCCCTTGCACTTACAAGCAGAAGGCACCTTCATGACTGCATGATTTTAGGACATAAATACTCAGAACACCCGTGGTTGTAGAACACCTTCAGACTGGGTTCACAATCTCATTGACCCTGTGATTGTCCCATAGCTGTGTGTGTCAACAAAAATGCACACATGCATACAAACATAGGTATATGCATTTGTATGCACTTGTACGCTTACACACACACACACACACACGTCTAGATAGATTTCATTGTCTCTTGGAAACTCCTCATTGGGAGCCTGAAACTCAGCAGCTACGCCTCCACAAAGCTTTCACGATCCATCCATGACTGAAGCCAGGGCTTCTGGCCTCCGAGTCCTAGGGCAGCCTTTGTCATTCTCATAGCCTGGCCTGAAGAGTGTCAGATAGATACAGCCCTGTTCCACGCTACTTTCCGGTTGACTAGGCCTTTCCACCCCAGACATCTGGGGGTTTCTCCTCTGGCATTGAGAGGCTGAGCAGCTTCCCCATGCCCCAGACAGCTGGTTTTCTTCTTACACTGGTAGCTTGTCCACCGACAACCAGCCTTCTGTGTTCTCATGTTATGCCTTCCCCAGATTCGGCCCACAGAGCCTTTCGACCCTGGGCTCTTCCTATCCACATACGGCAAGCCCCCCGGGGGCTTACACTTGTGGACTTTTCATCAAGGCCTAGTTCTCAGATTGTCTCCACTTTCCCTGCTCCCAAATTTCTTTGAGCCTTTGAATCCAGTATTTCTCCCCGTTCTGACTCAAGGCCCTGCCCACCCAGTGCTCTGTGGAGCCACACTGCCATTGGGGGATTCCTGATTTGGGGATGTCTCAGCTGGAACCAGCTGGACAGGTTACTCAGAATTATTGAAGCTAATAATACCTTGTAGGTTATCAGGAGGATTTCAGGAGAAAACTTGTGTGTGAAGGACCCAGCTCAGTGCCAGCCTTAATCAATCTTCTCTGCCTTTCCCCACCCCAGTGGCCTGGAGCTCTTACCCACATTTCCCAGCACTTAGCGCACTAATATAATTAGCAACATTAATGTATCTAAAAGGCAATTACCATTTAATTGCTCTGACCCCAACCAGCCTGAAGTTCCATTCCATTCACTTCTAATTTGGAGCTGGGGGATTTTAGTCCTACCGGGCTGGTCACGAAAATCACTGCCTTATAGAGAATTGAACAGAACTTCAGGCAGCCATTGATTACAAGGCAAAATATTTGGTAATTCTCTCCATTTTGCTCTATATAAAAATGCAAATATCAATTTGTTCCTGGCCAGTGAACAAATCAGACAATTTCAAGCAACAGCCTTCTGTGACTTAGTGAATTATGCTGCTTTCCAGAAGGTGTGCCCTTCCCCATATGCGCTCTACGGATCTTCATTGAAAAAAATTAGTGCTCTTGTATAGATTCAGACTTAGAATCAAGTTTCAGGCATCTCATCTTAGAAGACATTTATTTATATTACATACTCAATTTAAAGGAATAAATGCCCTTCCCTCAGCCTGCAAAGTTTGTTTATCTTAGCGCTACTGTGAGAACCTAACGTCCAATTGAAGGCAGTGTGTTTTTTGGGTTTCTTTGTCCTCCTGCGAACCAACATCGCCTAAAGTAACAGCAGTCTCCAATCAAGGGGAACCCGAAGTCCTTTGAGACTTTTGAATCCCAGTCTTTAATATTAGAACTGCATATGTGCGTTTGAGGAAATCTAGATTGCCCTAAGCCACACGGAAAGCATTGACATTGACATCTGAACCGCTCCACATGTGATTGGGAGCTTAAGGAAAATCTAAATAACTCGAGCAGTTTGTGATTTGGAAAACAGCCTGGACCATATAAATTTCCCCCCTTCTTTCTTTTTCTGTTAAATCTAATGCCAAAGTAAATGGAAGCCGTGGAGAACCTTTGAACTCCTCAGTTCTCCAGTGACCTCAGTGAGGCTGGATTGGCAGAAGCAGTGATGCATTTCCAAAGGAAGACTTTTTTTCCCTTCCCTCCTTGAAATGCACACGTAACCATTACCACCCCAGGTGGAAGATGCGGGTTTGCAGCTGGCCCTCCCCAGCTCTGCGCTGCACTGGCCCCGTGCTGCCTCTTCGAAGTGGGCTTTGCACAGTCAGGAGCTCCTTGCTGCAGCCCTTGGGGCTGCCTGGACTTGGCCCCCGGGCTTCTTAGCACCACTGCCTCACAATTCAGGCAGCTTTTTCCCCTGGCTTCCCTTTTGGAAAGAGCTGTTGGAAGCAAGAGGTCTGGAACGGTGTCCACCTGTTGCTGCCAGTTTCAGCAAGCACTTCACTTGTCCCAGCTCCCCTTTCCTTTTTTATGAACTGGAGATGGAAAAAAAAAAATAGCCATTCCCACGAAAGTCCCTTTCTCTGAATGTCTTATTCTTGTCCTTGCGACCAGTTTATCTTGTATGATGCGTTATTTATGCATGATTAATAATTACCTATTAAATACATCTTAGAACAAATGACCTAACATATTTAGTATGTATATGTATATGTAATACAGTATATATATTCTGTTGTATTACATATATATATATATAAACTACATATTACACATGACTAGACCATTTTTTGCCTCTCGAAGGCAGGGACCGTGGCAGCGGACATTCTCAGCCGTGTGATTTCTGTCTTAGGAAGGCATCTCTTCAGCCCTTCTGTGGCATCGGTAAAGAAGAGTACCATCCATCCATCTAGATGATATTCACCGAAATTGTTTACTCCCCTTATATTTTAATGTATGCTGTTTTCTAGTATAGAAATAACCCTGAAGGGGAGAAAAAAGTGACACATTTTACACTTTCGCTCTAATGCAAAGGAATGTATTGCATGTTTGCTGATCCTTTGAAAACCAAAAAATGTTTATGTAAGCCTTTACTTTTGGGGGCTATGGGGGTTTACAAAACATTTCTTTACCCTGAGCCCTCAGCTCTGAAAAGTCAGTGTTATTGGCCATCAATTTGAGCATATTTGAGAAATGGCGTCACATAGACAGTTTCTTAATGTATTATCCCCAGATCAAATCTCGAATTATGATTATAGTCTCATGACTATATTTTGTCTGCTGTTTATGGTGGTTCTTCCTTGCTCTCCAAATTCATTCCAGGTAGTCATTGTGTCTCTTTAAACACAAATCAGGAGTGCGGGGTGCTCACTAGTGCTGGAGAGAGCCTTTCTCTGTTCCAGTCAGGCAGCAGGGACCATTGTGCAGAATATTTCAAGATCTTTATGGATCTGGAAGTCTAAGTGCCCGAAATGTGTAGCCTTGAAGGGGGGAAAACCATTGCCTCCAAAAATCTGCATGGCTTATATTATAAACCTGAGGAAACTCTTCTCAAAAGTATTAGCTTAGAGGCGCTCCATGGTGGGAGTGTCTACGGTAAAGCCTTTGGGGAAGATGGAGAATAGTCCACGGAGAATCCATAGTCTGACAGCACGTGTGGAGGTAGTGACTGAGAGCCAGTGCTTTGGGAATCTGTTCTACGTGGCGTCGATTCCTGTCTCCATTACTCAATAGCTTTGAGCAATTTACTTTCTAGACTGGTCCTTGATTTACTCAGTGAAACGAGAATATTAGGTTTTAAATAAGATTAAATTTATAAAGGAACACACCAACATGGTGTCTGGCTCAAATTGGTGTCAGAGAAATGGTAGTGGATGTGAGCCTTATGATTGTGTCATTACTGTTATTTTTACCAGTGTTATTATTACTAGCATCGTAAGAAACTCAGGGGTGCTGTTTCACAGGGTGTAAATAACGCCGACTTAATGGATATGTTTTAGGAAAGAAAAATGTGGTGTGAGGATTCTGAGGTGGCTCTACCTGTCTTCAGAACCAATTAGGGATAAGGGGATTAATAGGAAGGATCAGTTCCCCAAACACCACTCTACCCCCACCCAACGCCTGGAAGCTTTCTCACCTGCTAACACTGCCATAATGCTGCCATGTATGCTTTTACACATATCCCTACTGAAGGCGTTTGGTGAGTACCAAATACCGATCTAATCCTTAGATACATAAACTGCCCATCTCTTATCTCCCGGATCTGGATTTTTTGCTCAGGCCAGTGTTGTTCTAGTATAGTAGAGATACAGGGAGTATACAATCCTGTCCCCTCATCAAAAGCCCTGATTTGTAGCATTTGATCATTTGTGTGGTGTCAGTACTCGCAGCATACCCAATTTCAAGCTCCCAGCATGAAGCTGGTTGTGCATGGTCGCTTAAGTGAGGGCAGGCTGGGTCCCGTAAACCACTGAGGCAGACTGAAGCAGACTGAAGCATGAGCTGGGACCATATGGAATGGGATGCTTGGCAGCAGAATGTAGAAGTGGAGGGAAAGTTGTTTGTCCCCAGCACAGAGCATTATTATATACTTAGCCAACAGAATTTACCCAGGAATGAAGTAATGTGTGATTTCTATTCTTCCGTCCTTGCTCTGTTACTCTCCAGATATTCCTAGGACAGAAGTCTTTTCCAGACTTCCATGCACTGGGGGAGGGGGAAGTGGACGAGTCCACTTAATCGTTTCCCAACTGTCAGAATGTTTCTTCAAGCAATAGTTGGGAAATTTGGTCATAGACATAATGCCCGTATTTATGAAAGTGTCCTCCTCGTGCCCCCTCTTCCGCCCTCCTTTTTCTCCTCCCTTCCTTCCTTCTTCCCTTCTTTATTACCTTCCCTACTCTAATTGAGAATATTTCCTAACATCTCCTTCAGCATGTCAACAATGCCATGAGGACTTCAGAATAGATAATAGTATTCCTGCTTTGTAAAAATGGTAGAGGTACTAGAAAACTGCCATACTTCACGAAGCTGCCTTGTTACCATCACTGGTGACTGGTCATTTTGTTATTCAGAAATCCTATTATTCAGATACCTTATTTCTTTGATTTTTTTTTCCATGAGCAGAGACAGTCATTTCAACCACTGGCCACATTTCCTTTGCAATCCCAAGTTTAATGTCATTTTCTCCCCTATGGTTGTCAAAAACTGTACCACGTGCTATCTAGGAAATTGCATTATGGTGGCTTTAAATAGATTTCCAAGAATCTTTAATTAAGTGAGGACACCTGGAACTCTCTCATGACAGTTAAGTCCCCGGAGATGATAAAACAGACTCCCCTTGGAAAGCTGTTCTGTTTTCCGCCACCCATCATCGCTGGAGCCAGTGGGACGCTATCACAAACACCTCACAACTGTTAGGATGATCAGAGTTGATGTTCTGCCGCCAACCAGCTTTGCCAACCTAGTGGACTAAAAAGCCCAGGTCTCCTCGCTTAGACGTTTTCCAAACACCTAATGACTTAAGAGAAGACATCCGTGATAACCAGTTGGTCATTGACCATGAAGCCCTCTGCCGACATGCTTGAGATCATTGCTTGCACCCTCCTCATCCTCGTGAGTGTGGTTGGAAACGGGTGTTTATTTTATTCCATAAGGAAATGTACCGTCGGGCGTTTACAGACGTCCTTCCTCCTGATTCTCAGCCTTGTGGTTGTCCACCTCCTGAAAAACTTGGTGGTGAATGTCCTGAAAATTGTTTATTCTTCTGGTTTCATGTTGGATTCCGCCGGCTGCAAAGTAGTGCACTTCACAGCTTCTCTGACAACCTCGCTGGCCATCTGGTTCATGTTGCACTTTGCCTTGTTCTACCACTGGAAGCTTTATCACGCTGTCCACCCCTTGAGTGAGGCTCCCAACCCTGATCATCCGAGACGTTCTTGGAAGATGCTGTGTGCCCTTGGGGGAGCTGGGCTGGCCGTATACCTCCCGGTTTTACTGTATGCCAGAAGATCAGAGCACCACAGTGCAGGAAATGATACAGATTCCTTGTCTCCTAATAGGATTTACATGGATTGCCTAATTGACTATGGAAACCGGCAGGTAGAGTTTTACTATGGGAAAATATTTTTAGCTCTGATTGATATTCTTCCTTTAGCCACCTTAGTCTTTGTCTGTTTCTGGATGTCTGTTCTCCTTTTGGAAAGAAAGAAAATGACATATGGGGACATCTGGATGGGAGATGATGATTCAGAAGTTGAAATCCTTAGAGGAGCCAAGCTCAGTATTTTATTAATGTGGCTGATCACTCCACTTTGGATTTCTCACTTTATCTTAGTCTATTTCTTAAAAGACTTGGCAGCCTGTGTCTTTTTTCCAGCTGTTCTCACAGCCCTCTCTTCAGGCTTCTCGGCTCTGAGTCCTTTCCTGCTCATGTTGGTGCACTACAGAATGAAGTTCGTATCCTTCTGTGGTACCAGAGAGGAAAGACCCACACCTCAGCCTGGAGAGGTTATTCTTTCTCCCTACGCTTAGTGGCAAAGAACTCAGTTTCTTTTTTTTTAATTACTTTTTTTGTTAATTCCAGGATAGGTATCATCCAGTGTTCTATTAGTTTCAAGTGTACGATAGCGTGGTCCAACAAGTCCATACATCACCCCGCGCTCATCACAACAAGTGTGCTCCTTAATCCCCATCATCTGTTTCGCCCATCACCTCCCACCTGCTCTGCTCTGGTAACCATCATTTTCAAGAACTTGCTTTTCATCCCTGGGAAATGGGTCCTGGCCTGGAAAGGTGCAGCTGAGGCTTCCCTAGCCCTCATCACTAGACAGTTTTTGCAAAGGGGCCCGAAGATCCCGTCCTCTCTGAAAGCAGAGCTCCAGGGGAAATGGCAAGAAGATAATGTGAAAACAAAGTTTTTTAAAAGCTAAAGAAAAACAGTCATCAGGACATTTGTCATCGGGGGTGAGACCGATATTTTGAATGTAGAAATTCCAAAGTGAGCGAGCAAGGGTCAAAGTCTGGAAATAAGCTCTACATAACAAATAATAAGTATTTACCCTTGGCCAGGTATTGCTTTCAAAAACAGGGTATTGTTGAAGCTAAGGCTAATACTTCCTCGCTGAATTGCTATCGGTACTTGACACTAACCTTGTGTTTCCATCATATGTTTTTCTTAACATGCTTTGCCACATGTTGAAAATCATTCGTGAAGTATGCAGTGTTCAATTTTTGCACTATTAGTCATAGTACCTCATCTAAGCGGGAAGCAGATTGCATTCATTTTCCTTCAAGAGTCTTCAGTCAATTAGGGGTAGATGAAAGCATTGGATCAAAGAATTAGTGCTTGCTTAATCATCCTCTGAGTGTATGCATCAATGTGCAGATATTTGGTTACTGAGCTAGGCTTGCTTAATTACCTACATATCAAACTATCCTCTTCACCAGAAAAAAAGAGTCACTCACTTTATAGGGAGTTTATTTCCTCTTTTGGTTATTAAGTCGGTAAATTTTAATTGGAGGAATTGATGAAATCTCCATAGTAATCTGATTTCTGGATTTGGATTCAATAAAAATAAGCACATTATAACCACAATTAATTAAAAATACATGGCCAGTGGGGCGCCTGGTTGGTTCAGTTGGTTGAACGTCTGCCTTTGGCTCAGGTCATGAACCCAGGGTCCTGGGATTGAGCCTCAATTTGGGCTCCTTGCTCAGTGCAGGCAGGGGCAGGGGGGCTGCTTCTCCCTCTCCCTCTCCCCCTCCTCCTGCTTAACTTCTCTTTCTCTCTCTCAAACAAATAAATAAATAAATAAAATCTTTAAAAAAAATACATGGCCAGGATTTTATTTTTCACAGGGAGCCAGTATAGCCATTTGGACTTCTTCAGATTCGGTGAGTATTTTAGATATCTTATGATGTGTACATGTTGTATAAGCATTGAAATTTAAGCTAATTCTCATTAGATGCTTATATATTTTTTCTTTCATTTTCCTTCTTTATTAGTAGACATGGGGTTTATTTTATGGTAGCTCTTGTGACTGGATATCCCTGTATTGAGATTCTTGCTCTGTAAAGGCTGCATCTAAAATTATAAACCTGGATCTCATTAACAGGAGAAACTTAGAACATCTTTGTTGCCATGAAGTGCTATGGAGAAAAGAAATTTTAAAGTAACCAAGGCCTATTTTGTAGGGTTTTGTAGGCGGGCGTCTGTCCCTTGTATAGCACTGGGAATTAAAACACACACACACACACACACAGACTTAAGGTCTTCTAGTTTTCTGGGTGGTCTTCATGGGAAACGCTCAGTGGAGTCCATGGAGGCAGTTTAATTAGAAGGGCACTAGGCATGGATCCTGTATAATGAAGTTAACATCTGTGGACATGGAGGATGTGGGGAAGAGGTCACCATCTTTTAATTAAGTGCAGATGTAGCCAGGGCTGGGATGAGCTATCGATCTTAGGTAGCAGCTCTCAAGTGTGGTTCTGGAACCAGCAGAGTCAGCATCACCCGGGAACTTGTGAGAAATGAGAATTCCCAGGCCCCCACCCAAGCCTATTGAATCAGAAACTCTTGGGGTTGGACCCAGCAATCTGCTTTAATACGTTTTCTGGGGGATTCTCCTGTAGGCTGAACTTGGAGAACACTGGTTTAAGGCTGCTCAGGAGTTCAATCTTTACAAACGCTGGGAGGGAGGAGAACATAGCCAAGATGGCCGACTCCTGATAGAGTCCTGAACGCCCTCCGTGCATATTGCTGTTATGTCTACTTCCTTCTAAAAAGGAATCGAGATTGTCATCTGTGTTCCATCCACCCTCAATAATAATTGCCAAGCAAATCCACTGCAGAAATCAAACAATCTTCGCAAAATCAAAAGTAAAGCATGACCGCTTCAGGTGCGCCAAAAATTTGGAACTTGGATTTGGATAGTTTCCTATACATAACGGAGTAAGGGATCCAGTTCCAAAATTATTCCATAGTTCTTTTCCAGAAGCCGGTGGAAGAGACAATTGGCTAAAGTCCAGGCTCAACTTCCCAGTGCTAGAAATGTTTCCTTTTTTTTCCCAGATAATTTCTTTTTGTTTGGGCCTCATAGTTTTGTCCTTGTAGAATTGATAAGGTTTTACTACAACAGAGAGTAAATCATATTCTCACTGAATGAACATCAGAGTTCTCTTTTAAAAATTAATTTCTCGGGACGCCTGGGTGGCTCAGTTGGTTAAGCAGCTGCTTTCGGCTCAGGTCATGATCCCAGCGTCCTGGGATCGAGTCCCACATCGGGCTCCTTGCTCGGCAGGGAGTCTCCTTCTCCCTCTGCCTGCCTCTCTGTCTGCCTGTGCTCGTTCGCTCTCTCTCCTTCTCTGTCTGACAAATAAATAAATAAAATCTTTTTTAAAAAATTAATTTCTCTTTAACTTTCTTGCTGTCTCTCAATCTCCATATTTCCTTCACATTCCTTGTGGGATCCGGGTGGTAGATGAGACAAGTTGAGGGAAATTTGACAGAGATTGTCATGGCAGCACCGAGGAGAGAGGTCCAGAGGGGTCAAGACTGTCCTGAGGTCCTGCCCCGGTTTTAGGGGTGTTC
>ML098849.1:0-56254 GCA_003697995.1 Taxidea taxus jeffersonii
TCATTCTCAATGGAGAAAAACTGAGAGCTTTTCCGTTAAGGTCAGGAACACGGCAGGGATGTCCACTATCACCACTGCTATTCAACATAGTACTAGAAGTCCTAGCCTCAGCAATCAGACAACAAAAAGAAATTAAAGGCATCCAAATCGGCAAAGAAGAAGTCAAACTATCGCTCTTTGCAGATGATATGATACTATATGTGGAAAACCCAAAAGGCTCCACTCCAAAACTGCTAGAGCTTGTACAGGAATTCAGTAAAGTGTCAGGATATAAAATCAATGCACAGAAATCAGTTGCATTTCTTTACACCAACAACAAGACAGAAGAAAGAGAAATTAAGGAGTCCATCCCATTTACAATTACACCCAAAACCATAAGATACCTGGGAATAAACCTCACCAAAGAGGCAAAGAATCTATACTCAGAGAACTATAAAGTACTCATGAAAGAAATTGAGGAAGACACAAAGAAATGGAAAAATGTTCCATGCTCATGGATTGGAAGAATAAATATTGTGAAAATGTCCATGCTACCTAAAGCTATCTACACATTTAATGCAATGCCTATCAAAATCCCATCCAATTTTTTCAAAGAAATGGAACAAAGAATCCTAAAATTTATATGGAACCAGAAAAGACCTCGAATAGCCAAAGGAATATTGAAAAAGAAAGCCAGGGATGCCTGGGTGGCTCAGTTGGTTAGGCGGCTGCCTTCGGCTCAGGTCATGATCCCAGTGTCCAGAGTCCCACATCGGGCTCCTTGCTCGGCAGGGAGCCTGCTTCTCTCTCTGCCTCTGCCTGCCTCTCTGTCTGCCTGTGCTCGCTCTCTCTCTCTCCCTCTCAAAAATAAAAAGAAAAAAAAAGAAAAAAAAAAGAAAGCCAAAGTTGGTGGCATCACAATTCCAGACTTCAAGCTCTATTACAAAGCTGTCATCATCAAGACAGTATGGTACTGGCACAAAAACAGACACATAGATCAATGGAACAGAATAGAGAGCCCAGAAACAGACCCTCAACTCTATGGTCAACTAATCTTCAACAAAGCAGGAAAGAATATCCAATGGAAAAAAGACAGCCTCTTCAACAAATGGTGTTGGGAAAATTGGACAGCCACATGCAGGAAAATGAAATTGGACCATTTCCTTACACCACACACGAAAATAGACTCAAAATGGATGGAGGACCTCAATGTGAGAAAGGAATCCATCAAAATCCTTGAGGAGAACACAGGCAGCAACCTCTTCGACCTCAGCCGCAGCAACTTCTTCCTAGGAACAATGCCAAAGGCAAGGGAAGTAAGGGAAAAAATGAACTATTGGGACTTCATCAAGATTCAAAGCTTTTGCACAGCAAAGGAAACAGTCAACAAAACCAAAAGACAATTGACAGAATGGGAGAAGATATTTGCAAACGACATATCAGATAAAGGGCTAGTATCCAAAATCGATAAAGAGCTTAGCAAACTCAACACCAAAAGAACAAATAATCCAATCAAGGAATGGGCAGAGGACATGAACAGACATTTCTGCAAAGAAGACATCCAGATGGCCAACAGACACATGAAAAAGTGCTCCACATCACTGGGCATCAGGGAAATACAAATCAAAACCACAATGAAATACCACCTCATACCAGTCAGAATGGCTAAAATGAACAAGTCAGGAAATGACAGATGCTGGCGAAGATGTGGAGAAAGGGGAACCCTCCTATTCCTGTTGGTGGGAATGCAAGCTGGTGCAACCACTCTGGGAAACAGCATGGAGGTTCCTCCAAAAATTAAATAGAGCTACCTTATGACCCAGCAATTGCACTACTGGGTATTTACCCTAAAGATACAAACGTAGTGATCCAAAGGGGCACGTGTACCCGAATGTTTATAGCAGCAATGTCCACAATAGCCAAGTTATGGAAAGAACCTAGATGTCCATCAACAGATGAATGGATAAAGAAGAAGTGGTATATATATACAATGGAATACTATGCAGCCATCAAAAGAAATGAAATCTTACCATTTGCGACCACATGGCTGGAACTAGAGCATATTATGCTTAGCGAAATAAGTCAATTGGTGAAAGACAACTATCACATGATCTCCCTGATATGAGGAAGTGGAGATGCAACGGGTGTGGTGGTTAAGGTGGTAGGAAAAGAATAAATGAAACAAGATGGGATCGGGAGGGAGACAAACCAAAAGAGACTCTTAATGTCATAAAACAAACTGAGGGGGATGGGGGGGAGGGGGGTTGGGAGAGGGGGGTGGGGTTACATTATATGTTTAAATAAAAAAGCTTAAAGAAAAAAAAATGTGTGGTGTGTCCTTTCTAGTTCTCTAGGAAGAGGTGAAGAAAAACAAAATCCAGGAGGGCTGGAGTGCCTGAGGAGAAAGAACTGGGAGCAGCACAGGTAAAGCTAAAATGCTACATCAAGAGTTGTCTGTCACGCTGGTACAGGAACAAGAACGAAGGTCCCCCAGCAAGGATGGCCATAACAGAAAAAGATACACAGGGTGCCTGGGTGGCTCAGCTGGTTAAGTGTCCAAGTCTTGCTTTTGACTCAGGTCACGATCTCAGGGTCATGAGACAGAACCCTGAGTCTCTGCGCTCAATGAGAACTCTGCTGGGGATTCATTTTCTCTCTCTCTCTCTCTCTCCCTTTCCCGCTCCCCCTCCCGCCCAACTCATGTGTGTGCGTGCACGCATGTGCACATATGTGTGCACGTGTACATGAGCTCTCTAATAAATAAATATTTTTTTTAAAAGATGTACAATAACAAGTGTTAGGAGCTGGAGAAATTGGAACCTTCACACATTGGTGTAAGGAATGTAAAATGGCTCGACTACCTCGGAAAACAGTTTGGTGATTCATCAAGAAATTAAACATAGAGTCACTCTATGACCCAGCACCTCCACTCCTACATATATGCCCCCGAATACCGAAAAACGTATGTCCACATAATGTGTACACAAATGTTCATGTAAGCATCATTCATAATAACCAAAAACTAAAACGACCTAAATGTCCACAGAAAAAAAAAAACTGTAGTATATCCAAACAATGGGATATTATTTGGCCATAGAAAGGAACTAAGTGTTGATTCACACGACCACATGGATGGACCTTAAAAATTCACTGAGTGAAAGCAACCAGACCCAAAAGGCCAGGAACTCTGCAACCCCCTTATGTGAGTTGCCCAGGCCAGACAAATGCACAGAGATAGAAAATAGATGAGTGTCTGCCCGGGGCTGATGGAAAAGAGAAAGGGGAGTGACTTTAATGGGTGTGGAGTTTCATTTTGGAGTAAAGCAAGGGTTTTGGATTGGACACTAGCAGGACTTTGTGAAAACGGAGGCCTGGTCTCCCCAGCAGAGCCTGCGCCATAGGGAGCTAGACCCTGGGGCCATCCCCCTGGTTCACTACTGGATCCCCAGGGCCCACTGGTGAGGTTTGGAGAGTTCGGAGATGACTCCCACCTGAGTTGGCTGCCTCCACCTCTAGGGTGTAAACTCTAGGACAGCAATGCCTTTCTTGCTTCTCCTGCTCCTTGGACACATAGTAGGTGCTCAGTTAATGCATCTTGAATGAATGAATGAATGAGGGGCTAAACCAACACTCCCTTTGGTGCATGATATTCCCTTAAGATGTTTGTTGAACGCGCAGGCTCTTGGCCTCGTCCAAACCCCCTAATCAGAATCTCTGGTACAGGGGGGTACCCAGGACATAGCATCACTCATTCCATCCTGACCCGCTTCCAGAGAACTCTAAAGGAGTGTAGGGTGTAGCTGGGTGTCCATTCCTCAGCAAACTCACCTTCTAATTGGCAAGCAAGTAGCCAATGATTCTAGAAAATGCATCACTATGTGCTCTGGCGTGGGGTGCCCATTCCAGGTGTAGAGGAAGTTTACCAAGGAGTTGGGGGGGGTGTCTATCTGGCTCATGGGGTTAAAGAAGCTTTCTGGCAAGACACGGTTCTGAGAAAAGACATAAAACATGTGTTGATTTTGTGGGATAGACACAGGCCCATCTGTAGGCCGGCCGGCTTTACGAAGACTTTGAGGTTGTTTACAAGGTTGGCAAAGTTGTACAAACCCAGAGAGGTCAGGTACCTACTGCTCTCCAAATGAGAAGGACCACCTTGGAGGAAAAGGAGGGGCATGAGCTCTCATCTTGCCTGAGTGATGGACTAATGTCGGGGCCGGGGCACACCATGGCTTCTCTCTGAGCTTTAATTTCTTCCCTGAGAAAAGAGGGAGAATAATTTACGTCAACCTCTCCCATAGGCCTAGGGTAAGGGGAAAAGGGCATTAATGTCTGGGATAATGGTTGGGATACCAAGGAATAATGGGGAAAGGCTCTCATTACTATTACCTCTATGATTTGGCAGCACATAATTACCAATTCCTCTGCATCTCGGCACCATGAAGCATCTCGAAGGTACGAATTCTCTGCGGGCACTTTACCTTCAAACCCGCCAGTTCTTGCAGCTACTAAAACCCTGTTTCCACGGTTTGATTTTCCACTCTTCAGCTTGCATATTCACTACGTGCTTAAATCTCTGTATCTCCTTCCAAATGGCTCCTGACCCACGCTCGGGGCTGCCCCGGCTTGCAGAATAGGGTCCCTAGAACGTGTGATCTGACTTAAGCCACAGAAAAATGGAACCTATGACACTTTATTACATTAATTCTCCTCTAACACCAAGATGTGGATGTCGTGGGTTCATGCCAGGCTTCTTGCTGGCATTTTCAAGAATTCCCAAGGGCACTGCCTCCTGCTCTTCTAGGACAAATCACTTTGCTTTTGCTGCCCTTTTTTCCCTCTGAGGTGCTGCCGTGATGCAGCCTGGGATCTCTCCGGTCTCGTGAGATAGTTGGGCCCCACTGTCCTTGGTGGGTAGCTGCCAATGCCAGCTGCCGTCAGCCTCCTCACATTCCCCAAAGCTCAAAGACGGTGCACTGCCTGTCAACTGAGTCACTGAGGATAATTGAGGCACCGCTCAGGGGGTGACAGGACTGCACGTCCAGAAGGGCACCCAGCCCATGCTCATTCACCTCGTGGTCACCCACACAGCCATCCATGGCTTCCTTGGGGCACAGGGCACCACGTGAGCACCTGCCACCCAGCCGTGAGGCTCCCCAGGTGTCTCTGCCCCTTGTCATTAAGGCCACATAAGCCCCAGAGAGCAAAGTCCTACTTCTCCTAGTCTCTGTCCCCCTCTTTCCTCCCTACTCTGGGATTAAACTCTTTTCAGGAAGATGAATGCCCATTTACTCAGAGGAAAACACCCATTGCCACCCACGGGGGCTGGTGACCACTAGTCAGCACTAGTCACTAGAGTCACAGAAGACACATTCCTCAGAGCCCAGCCCACTGTGACTCCGAAGCCGGCAAGAAATCAGCCCAGGAGGGCAAATTCTGTGTCATTCCCCTCACGGGAGGTACCCTGAGTACTCAGGTTCAGTAGACGGGGTAGAGTGGGGTCGCCCCAAGCAGAGGGGGTGGGGGTGGGGGGACGAAGAGGTGAGACTTAGTGGGGACCGAGTTTCAGCTGCAGAGGTTGACAAAGGTTTGGAGTTGGTTGGCGGTGACGGTTGCACAACAGTGTGAATGCATTTCAAGCCATGCTTTCAAGGGTTGCGACGATGCATTTTCTGTTAGGTTTATTTTCCCGTTAAAACAGAAAGAATGAATTGGCCCCGGTCACACTGTGCAGAACTGGACAGCTAGTTCTTGCCAGCAGCTCACTCTGGCGCAAGGCAACTTGGGCACAGGGCCCTCCCTCCGAGTTCAGCACTCCTGAGAGCATGTTTGCCCGGAGAGGTTCACAAACATTTCCCAAGAGCAATCTCTTTTTCTGCTCAGGCTTAATTCACATTTGAGGAGGAAAACAAAATTCTAACTGTGCAGGGGTGCAGCATGCTGGTACAGACTGGCCTCAGGGGGTCAGGACCAAGCATGCGCTCAACTTGCTGACCTAAAGCTCCTTCCTGGCCTGTTTGCTCAAAACAGGGAGTCTCTCCAGGGACTTGGGAGCCTCACCTCCCCCAGGCAGAAAACTGCTGGCAACTTCTCAGCGGCAAAGGGTGAAACGCGAGGTTCCGCGAGCCGCGGGCTGTGCATGGATAGAGCGTGGGCACCTTCTGATCTGTGTGCTTGGGAGAGATCAATCTTGAGTCCAAAGAACGTTATGTCTTTGCTCCGGCTAACCTGCCCCCACCCCCACTGCCGGATCCCCTTGCTCTCTCACTCCAGCGTTCAGCAGCGTTCGGGTGGAAAGGTTTGGGTAACCTGATTCGATGTCAACCGTTGTCAACCTCGCTGTCAACCTCCCACGTTGGGAAAGTCCAGGGTCGCGCTCCTCCTGGCTGGAGGCCTTTCCCAGAACCTGGGAAATGCTCGCTGTGGGACAGATCACTCTTCTCCACTCAGGCACACTTCAAACACAGGGACGGGGAAGGGACATTGAGTAGGAGAAGGAAACAGAACCACTTTACGTGCATCAGTGAGAGCCCAGGAGAAATCCCCACTGTGGTTTACAGACCCTCCACATACTGCTCTTGGGCCTGGGAATGCCTCCCCCCATCCTCACCCCCCATCGGCTCTCAGCGAGCCTCAGTGGGGCTTCTGGGCTTCAACATACTTCCTGAAGATAAAGAATTCCAAGAAGTCACTCTGAATTGTCCTAAGGTGGTCATCGACAGCATCTGAGCATCTGTTAGGATGGGATTTTCTTTTCTTTTCTAAGATTTTATTTGTTTGAGTGCACACAAGCAGGGAGGAGGGGCAGAGGGAGAGGGAGAAGCTGACTCCCTGCTGAGCAGGGAATCCCATGAGGGACTTGATCCCAGGATGCCGGGATCATGACCTGTGATGAAGGCAGACACTTAACTGACCGAGCCACCCAGGAGCCCTAGGATGGGATTTTCTAAAGCAGGAAAAAATATCCAAACTGTATCCAAGTCAATAGATTTTGCTTACCACTATTAAACATATTTTCTGCTGCCCCAACTTTCCAAGAAGTTAGTTTGAACAGAAACGAGTCTTCTTGTTATGCTTTTCGGCCGCCCCACATTTAAACGTCTACATTTCAGGAATTCCCCACCTTACTGAGACAAAGCTTCCCTTATACTCTAAAGGAAGAAAATGCCAGATGCTCAACTTTCCCAGACTCCCTTGCAGCTCAGGCAGTGACACACACCCTGCCTGTCAGGGTCCCAGCCCAGGCTTTCCACTGGAAGCTACTGACCAGAGAAGGCAGGGGCAAGGCAGGACGCATTTCAATGCCAGATGGTGGTGGCCTCACGAGTTCTAGAAACAGCTCCAGTGGCTAGTGTCTGGTCCCTGTAGGGACATGAGAGGCTCTGGGCTGTGATTTTGGTGGTTGTTTCTGGCCATGCGGTTCCCAAGCCTAATTGTCTGGTCCTTCTGGCAATTCTGTCAACTACCCAATATCCTTTCTCCTATAGCCTCTTTCTTGTTAAGTAAACCTGAGTTGGTTCCTGTTGCTCAAAACTAAAATTCCCAAATGAAAGTCTCCTACTTGTATTATGCCCAGCACCACGTATGGGAGAAATAGTATTTATTTTAGATTAAACCCTGACGTTGCAAAAAAAAAAAAAAATACCGAACATACTAGCATGCTTTCCAGTAATTTCCAGCTCTCTAAAACCATCAGCAGTTAAGTTCTTACTTCCTAAAGCGCAATCTTCCTGGAGGAGCAGAGGAATGGACATTCAGTCTTCCTGGAGGAGCAGAGGAATGGACATTGTGAAGAATTTGCAGTATACCAAGTCTTTCCCAATGGGCTGAAGAATCAACATCCCAGCTTACTGGACACCTAAAATTCAGGCAGTGCCAGGCTTGAGGAAGAGTCCAGACCAGGGCATATAGGTCTCAGAAGACAGGCTCCAGGAAGAAGAGGTCCCCTGGGGCTCCCCCATCTCCTTCATCCATCCTTCCCTCACTGTTCCTCATGCAGGCAGGTCCAGGTTGGGTCCAAGAGGGTCCTTGGCTTCACAAGAGATGGAAATCAGATACGAGCCAGCAGAGTTGACTGAAGATGTATATATATAGAGAGAGAGATGGATGGAGTCCAGGAGACTCAGAAAGGAAAGAGCATGGAGCTCTTCTTTGCTTGGGGTCTGGGGTTTTTATTGGCAATTGTAGTCTGGTGCACGTGTCCTCTTAGGCATCCAGGAACTGGTCAGAACAAGGACAGGGTCCAGGGATCCTTCATAAGTCACTCATTCCCTGCACTCATGGGTCTTGGTGTCAAGGTCTTTGGAGTCAGTGGTTACCACCACCCTGCCCAGTCACTCCTTTGTTGTGACCTACAGTGCTGGAATACTCCAAAGATAGCGTGATCTCTTGGTCCCTTACAAGGAGGACCTATGCCATTTGCATTACAAGGCATGTGCAGAGTGGGGCAGGATGCAGGACCTAGCAAGGATAGATTCCTAAAAAGGAGCAAAGGAAAACAAAACAAAACAAAAATGGCAGTCTGTTCAGTTTCCTGGTGTCATTCCCAGGACTATGTTATCCGTTCATGGAAGGAGGGAGGTGGGGCAGACAGGTATGCTGGACTTGGATTCAAAAGGCTTTCCCTGGGGGCGCCTGGGTGGCTCAGTGGGTTAAACCTCTGCCTTCCGCTCAGGTCATGATCTCAGCATCCTGGGATGGAGCCCCGCATCGGGCTCTGTGCTCAGTGGGGAGCCTGCTTCTCTCTCCCTGCCTGCCTCTCTGCCTACTTGTGATCTCTCTCTCTGTGTCAAATGAATAAATAAAATCTTAAAAAAAAAAAAAAAAAAGGCTCTCCCTGCACAGGGCTATTCCCCAGCTGGGAGCTGGTGCCGGACATTGGGCCAAGCTTATGGTCCCATGGACCCTCAGTTTCCCCACTGGTAAAACAGGTGAGAGATGTGAACGAAATCAGCTTGTTCTGAAATCCTAACCCAACAGCCAGTATGAGATTGGGAAGAAGTTTTTGTTTTTCATGGGTCCCCATAGGAATGAGTAAACAGCCCCCAAAAATGTAACAAGTTCTTCATAAAGTGAATTTATTTCTGTTAACACACTAAGTTATATTTTGTTATAATTCACTTTAGTGTGACATCATGGAGATGATGGTAACAGGTGCTTTAATTTCTTTATCTGAATGAATAACGAATTGGCAAATTCTATATTGGTCTTTTGAATCCTTTTGTGGAATTTTATCAGTCTGTGAAATCCCAAAATCTGGAAACTGTAAGATGATCTAAATTCTAAGTTCCCTGGGTCTGCTCTAAACTTCTTTGTGTCTATAGCTTTGATTCATTGGAAGTACCTGGACAATGTGTAAAGAGTTGAGAGTCAGATTTTTGATCTAACATTAAAAACTGTGCATAAAAAAAAAAAAAACTGTGCATAATGCTTAAATAATATATTCTCATAGCATTGACTGAATTTAACTGAATTTTAACGGAATTTAATAGTTTCTTATAAATGAATTATAGCACTGCCTGCCTCCCTGTCATCCCTGGTGACAGTGAACTCTGGCTCTAGCTAGCTACTCACAGTCTTTCAGAAAACCTTGAACAAAGGACATTACCCTCACCTTTTACCTAGATAGCAGTCAGCATTTGCACCATTACCAAGCCTTGCAAGTGTCCCAGGCTTGCCGCATGGCCAGAGCTGGGCTCCTGTTCAGCACATGTCACCTGACTTCATTTCAGAGATAGCTGGGAGGTAACTTCAACTGGCAGGACCCTAAGCAGATGCGTTTGTGCTTGGAGAACAGTAGGCTATTTCAAAGTCTCCATTTGTGAGTTGCTTATAATGTTTATTTCCATTTACCATGTAAGGGCCCTACTGGGCCTGGAGAAAGGGCAGGAATCATAATCTATGCTAACATTTAAATATCACTATACTGACAATATGAAGCTTTACTTTTTTTTTAAAAGCTCCATTAATTAGTTTCCTGTTTTGCCTGAGAATCCCAGTTTCCTCTCAATGTATATGATCCAGACTCTTCCTGAGTTCTACTCTAAACTAGGTTTTTATGAAACTCTCCCTTTTATTCAGAGGACTTATTTCAATCTGTGATGGGATATATATTACATATATTTATTTGTGTGATTATTTGAATAAGAACTGTCACTCCTCTGGGTGCAAAATGCTAAGAGACCCAGGATCAGATTTATCATTACACGCCCAGCAAGCCGCAGGCTCTTGAGAGCAATGTTTCCGGGTTGCAGGATGAAGTCTCAGGGCACTTGTCCCTGCTTGAGGACAAGCTGTCAAAAAGTACTGGCTCTTTCTCAACAACCAGCCTTCTGCTGCTGTGTGCCTTCAAGTCTAATGGCTTGACATTCATACTAAAACCAAATCAAGGTGCTGATACATTTGGAACTTGCATAAAATCAAAAGGCAACCCTTCCTTGCTTTTTCTGAAACCCTTTTCCCGGACTGTACATCTGGCCTAGTTTACAGCAGAAGGTGATGAAATTTGGGGGTTGGGCTTTTTTCCTTCTATCATGACAGAATCTGCCAGAAGCCATGACCACAGGGACTCACCCTAGTTGACTCCTTACAGAAGAACTACGGGCTGGAAGAGGTGCCTATCTCTGCAAGCAGAAGCAGCCCCGCCCCGGGGACAGAGCAGGTCCTGGAAACAGGATAAAGGTTATCCCAGGGCAGTGAGGAGGGAGATGCTAAACCAAGTCCTGGCACCAGCTCAGTCCGAGCAGGTGCAGGGAATGTGCAAGCTGAAGGAGATGATTTCTAGAGCTAAGAACTCTAGAGCCTCCAGGTCATAAGCATCTCAGGGTTGGCCATGACTCAGACTGGGACTTAGCTTTCCTTCAAGTTCTGAAGCAAGGAGCCCATTCCTGAACCCAAGGCAGAGAAGCTGCATAGGGGCGCCCCTGGCCAAGGACCCTCTCCTTAGCTAGCCATCTTGCTCCCCCATGTCTGTGTCCCAGGGCAGTAAGCAGCCAGACTCACCCTCCCACCTTGAAACCTGTGAAGGCGCCTGGGGTCACCTTGGTGACATGACATCGCTTATGGGACTGGGAATATCTTCCTTGTCCTTGTGAACATTTTCCAAGCCCAGTGCCTCCCACACTGTCTTTCCCCAACTAGTGATGGGGTTCAGCACACAGGCTAAACAGTGGGGTGGTCTGATTCTCTTTGCCCTTGGCGGTGGTGAGGGAGAGGTGGACTGGACCTGGGTTCTCCCCTGCCTCTCTCCCCACCTCGCCCCCTCAAAGGGGCACTTGTCAATGCTCTATCCTTTCCCATTTGTCACCCAGAAAACTCAGATGTTTGGGACTTCTTCAGTGCCCCCTAGTCTGTAGCAGACCTGCCGGGGTTCCACCCAGAGTTCCCCTTCAGCAGCTCTCTTCCAACCAGCTCCCCCTGTGGGACTCTGGATTTCTGTCATGGATGCAGAGATTTCCTCTGTGGTCCAGGGCCAGTGCCACCTGCCCCTCCCCTGTGCCTACGTGTGTCAGTGACCATGCCCCCACCCAGCCATTCCTCTTCGTGCCCCTTTTGGCCATCGTCTCCCTGCACTGTGACACTGGCTAGGCCTCTGGGACCCAGTGAACCCCCATCACTAGCACGTCCTGAAAGGGCTTGGCTTCTAGCCTCTCTATTCTTGAACCCAGTAGATTAAAAACTGCTAGGTTTTTAAATTAGAAACCACGGATTGCACCCACAGGGTCTCCCAGGGGACTTGCTAGAACTTGGGCGACCCGGGCTTGATGCAGCCCTCCTATAAGGCATTATTCAGAAGTGGCCCTGGAAAATGTGCCTTCCAGCTGAAATCCCCATGTCTGACCACGTTCACAGTTCGAGGTGCTAATCCATCCAGGATGGCATGGTGACAGCACACCCTTGGAGCCGCACACACCTTGGGTTCAGATACCAGGACGATCACTTACTGGTGATCTTTAACAAACTTTAACACTTTGCAACCTTTAACAAATGATTTAACTTCCCGGTGCCTCTGTTTCTTCCCCCACAAAATGGGGTCACTGTGACAATTAAAACTCATGACACATGTGAAGATCGGAACCAGCAGTAAGTACCACTTAAGGGTAAGATGCCTCCTCCCTGTACATCAGTCATACATGGAATTTCATTCCAAAATCCTCTTTTCACCAAGTCCTTTTCTTTACTCAAAAATACCTGATGCTTACTTCCAAAGAGTAGAGTTTGGAAACCAGGGAAAAAAACAACTTTATGGTGGAGAAATCTGACAAACAGTATCTTGACCAGGTGGTCAAGAATGATGTCACAATGGGGCGCCTGGGTGGCTCCGTGGGTTAAAGCCTCTGCCTTCGGCTCAGGTCATGATCCCAGGGTCCTGGGATTGAGCCCCACATTGGGCTCTCTGCTTGGCGGGGAGCCTGCTTACCGCCGCCCCCCTGCCTCCCTCTCTGCCTACTTGTGATCTCTGTCTGTCAAATAAATAAAATCTTAAAAAAAAAAAAAAGAATGATGTCACAGTGATAAGTCCTATTGATGGTCTGGAGCCCCTGGTAGGGCGAGATGAGCCAGGCATTTTACCCTGTGGTCTTCTTCCAAAAACCCATAACTCCAGTGTAATTGTGGAAAAACAAGTTAAGGGATGGTCTACAGAACAGCTGACCACAACTCCTCAAAATTATCTGCATCATCAAACTTAAGGAAAGTCTGAGTAACTGTCCCAACTGAAGAAATGGGACAACTAGATGCAATGCTGTATGTTGGTGGGATCCTGGCATAGAAAAGGGATACCAAGTAACAATTAAGGAAACCTGATACAGTATGGACTGCCCTTAACAATAACTATCAGTATTGGTTCACTAACTGTAACTAAGCAAAGGTATAGTAACAAGGAAAACTGAATGTCCAGTATATGGGAGCTCTGGACTATCTTTGCAGTTTGGGATGGGTACAAATTTGTGTGCTTATTCTGGATGAAATCCTGCAAGAGAAAAAGGACATTAGGGGAACTCTGAGTAAAGAATGGACTTCAGTTCATAGCAATGTATCAATATTGGCTCACTAGTTGCAGTAAACATGCTATAGTAATAGAAGATCTTAACATCAGGGGAAACTGGGTGAGGGATATGTGGGAACTCTTTGTATTATCTGTACAACCCTTTGGTAAACTTAAAACTATTCTAAAATAAAAAGGTTATTTAAGTAAAAAAGAGAAATCCCAACAACTCCCACCATCTACATCACCCACTCACTACTGGGACACCCAACCCACCTTGTATCTCAGTGGGAACCCTCCCCCTCGACCTGGTGGGTCTTCCAGACCTCACCACCCCCGCCCCAGCAAGCATTCTGCTCTGAACCCCACATGCTCAGCACTGCCTCCCTCCCACCTCCCTTCCAAACTTGAGATCCTGCCAGGCTGTTGGGGTGGAGGGACACTTCTTCCACAGTTTTCCTGCCATGACCCCTCAGACTTCCCAACAGTGCCCTCTTCTGAATTCTTATACTCGTCCCCTTCCTTCTCTCCTTTCGGATTCGCATTTTGTCAGTCAATGTCATTGAATCCATCTCTCCCCCAGCAAAGCATAAACCACTCGAGGGCATTTCTGTACTTCTGAGAGCACTTCTCCTGTTCCTCCCACTCTCAAGATCTCTTTCCTCCACCTTAAGAGAGGCTTTGCAAATTGTGGTAAAACGTACGCAGCATGAAATTTAGCATTTTAGCCATTTTTAAGTGCACGGTCCTGTGGCATTCAGGACATTCACGTCACTGTGCAACAATTGGCACCATCCATCTCCAGAACTTTTCCATCTCCTCAAACTGAAACCCCGTTCCCTTAAAGACGTGCTCCCCATCCCCCTCCAGCACCTCTCCCCCAACCCCCCCGGCACCCACCATTCTGCTGTCTCTATGAAGTTGACTGCTTGACCTCATATATGTGCCATTATACAATCTTTGTCTTTTGTGACTAGCTTATTTCACTCAGCATGTGTTTGAGATAAATTCATGACATAGCATGTGTCAGAATTTCTTTCCTTTTCCAGGCTGAGTAGTAGTATGTTGTATGTACACACCACCAAAAAAACCCCAAAAAACCAAAAACACCTGTTTTTTAAACTGCTTAGAAGAACCACAGCTATCACAGGAAGACTCTAAGAAGGTCATGGGTGGAAATACACCGGACCTAATTCTTGGGTTCATCAACCTCCCCCTGCTCAAGACCACTTGGGGCAGAGTAACTGTGATGGATGAATGTTTGTGTTCTAACCTAGCCCACAAGTTCATGGTATCAGGAGGCAGGACCTCTGGGAGGTGATTAGGTCATGAGGGTGGGGCCCTTATGAATGGGGTTAGTCCCCTTTTAAAAGGGGCACCAGGGAACTGTCTTGGCCTCTCTCCCATGTGACGATACAATAAGAAATGGTCATTTGCCATCCAGGAGCGGCCCCTCCCCAGAACGTGACCATGTTGGCACCCTGGTCTCAGACATCCAGACTTCAAAATCGTACACAACAATTTCCTGTCGTATACAAGCTCTGCAGTCTAGGGAGATTTGCTACAGCAGCTCAAGGCAAGGAAGATGTAGCCACAGTCAGCCTCCAGCCCACTCCCCTACCTCAGTCAGCACTGGGCAAGTGGGGGCCTCTGTGTGGGGTTTGCTAACATCCATTTACAGACATGAATGGGAAGGCTGGGTGACTCCATTGGTTAAACGTCTGACTCTTGATCTCAACTTGGGTCTTGAGCTCGGGGTCATGACTTCAAGTCCTATATCGCACTCCATGCTGGGTGTGGAGCCACTTAAACAAATAAGTAAATAAAGTGAAAACCACCAGCATCACAAATGAGATCCTGTACCTATCAGGCCTTACATGGATTCATGGATAAAGGTAACCACCGTGTCTACATCTCGTCTATCCTCTTCACATAATTATAAACTTGCTCTTTGCCCCAAACAACTAGATCACCTATTTTTCCCACTGGCCCCAGACCACGGCAATTTGCAGCTGACTGACTGAAATCCAGCCATCAGTCTGCGCTGTTCCCTCCCCCTGAATGCCTCATTTACTCTAACAGTGTTGCTGCTGTCCTGGGTTAACAGAAGCTGACATTTGCTCATCTCGGTCAGAGAAAACGAGAGTAACCACCTTAAGGATAACTCCTGAGAGATCTGTGACTTAATCCGATTAAGGCTGGTAACTTGTCCTTGTCAGGCAGGTAGCTCTCCTGCATGGCGACCTCCACAGAGTGACTTGGGGCCATCTTCCTTCTTGGGATGTCACGACAGCACATGCCTTTCCTCCATGAGAAAGCAGATAAGCCACCCCTATCTGAACAATCTCAGACTGGACATGACATCTCGATTCTATTTAGAGTCACGTGATACCACCTAGCTGCCAGGGGAGAAAGCCCCCTTCCTGAGTGTCCAGGAGGAGGACATCACAGAGCATGGTCTCTGCAACAGGATTGAAATGGACACCTCGAGCTTGGTGACCCTTTCTGAGACCAGAAAGGTCTCTGGCTAATTCTCTGCAAAGCCTGATTTGCCCAGAAAATTCTGTTGTCAGGCTTCACGGTAATAATAGCCATCATTTACTGCATGCTTACTCAACATCAGATGTCAAGCCAAATGTTTTATGTGCATTATTTCATTCCATTCTCTTCACCACTTTACCAACAAATATAATTACTTCTTAAAAAATTTTATGTATTTGGGGGGCGCCTGGGTGGCTCAGTGGGTTAAAGCCTCTGCCTTCGGCTCAGGTCATGATCTCAGGGTCCTGGGATCGAGCCCCACATCGGGCTCTCTGCTCAGTGGGGAGCCTGCTTCCTCCTCTCTCTCTGCCTGCCTCTCTGCCCACTTGTGATCTCTGTCTTTCAAATAAATAAATAAAATCTTTAGAAAAAAATTTATGTATTTGAGAAAGATAAAGAGAGTGTGTGAGTGAAAGAGAGAGCTCAAGCAGGGGGACGGGTAGAGGGAGAGGGAGAAACAGACTCCCCGCTGAACAGGGACCTCCCCCCCCCAACACGGGGTTCCATCCCAGGACCCGGAACCATGACATGAGCCAAAGGCAGATGCTTAACAGACTGAGCCACCCAGGAATCCCTAATTATTCTTATTTTACAGAGGAGAAAATACTTCTGGTTCCCTGTATTGGTTAGCTAGAGTTGCCATAACAAATCACCATAGACTGGGGGGGCTTAAGCCACTGACATTTATTTCTCATAGCACTGGAGGCTGGAAGTCTGAGACCAGTTGTCAGCAGAATTCATTTCTTCTGAGGCCTGTCTCCTTAGCTTCAAGATGGTTGCCTTCTTCCTGGGTCTTCACATGTTCTTTTCTCTCTGTGTGTCCATATTTGGGTCCTGATTTCTTCTTACTATAAGGACACTGGTCATATTGGCATAGGGCTCACCTTAAAGACCTTGTTTTTTTTCCCCAGGATGCTGGGATCATGACCTGAGCCGAAGGCAGCCGCTTAACCAACTGAGCCACCCAGGCGTCCCTTAAAGACCCTGTTTTAACTCAGTTTCCTCTTCAAAGAGTTCATCTCCAATGACGTTTCCATTTGAAGTACTAGAGATTAAGACTTCAACATATAAATTTTGGGAGAAACACAGGTCAGCCCATAACATCTCCTAACTTTTCTTTTGTGAATTTATCCCATAAAAGTAGTTAAGAATGTGTGCAAAGATTTCACCATTAGTTGCTTATTGTTTAGAACCTTGCTTCTAATAACAAAAATATCTTTTAGGAATGAGTTCAGCAGTAATGGGCAGAAAACCCAACTTCAAACTGCTTAACGCTACCCAAGAGCTTGGGTGTAGGTGATTATTGGTTTGGGATCACTGGCTCTGAAAATTTCTTGCTGTTCTCTCATGTCCATCCCCTCATGGTCACATAATGGCTGCAAGTTTTTGTTTAGGTAGGAAGGAGATGGAAAGTAGGATTGCATTTTTTGCCTCTTTTTATGAGGAAAGAAAAGCTTTTCCAGAAATCTCCACAGAAAATTTTCCCTAATGTCTCATGGATTGAAACTGTGTCCCTAACCCAGTGCCAGCTGAACAACTGGGTCCCTAACCCAGTGCCAGCTGAACAACTGGGAAGTAGAGAACTTTAGGGTGAGTTTTAGGTTCTATAAAGCTCTGGGATACCAGGGGGGAGAGAAGGAAAATCTGTATGGGGTCACTGAGGCTCTATTTCACAGATTAACGTTACTAGAACATTCTGGGTGGATCAGGACTGCTCCAATTCAGGACTGCTCCAGTCCAATCAGGACTGGTGATGTGGGCTCTGCAGGTGATTCCAATAGTTCTTTGGGGAATGGCTGACCCTCACCTAGGGGTGGCTCAGGCAGCCCTCCCTTCCAGACTTAGTACACTTTTTTAGACGCAAGGCTAAATTTATGAGTATACGCTTAAAAAAAAAAGTAGTAGCCTTGGAAGTTGGGTTGTGGGGATCACTGTTACATGCTTGGGAATGTGGTACTCTAGGATTCAAACCACTTTTCTGCAATGACACTCTAGCCAGTAAGAGAACAAGGCCTGCAGATCACCCGGGTGACCAGCTACGCTCTCCAACAGCCTCTCCATCTTGTGTCTGGAATAAGAAACAAAGCTTCTGGGCCCTCGGGATTTTTAGGCAATTGAGGAGGAAGGCCACCCAACTGCTACGTGCGAGGACTCAGACAATTAGCTGGAAAGATAGAAAGTGAGCCCATAGGTAGGTTGTAAACATGCCAAGTAACTTTTACTTTCTAAAACTTCTCTAATGAACACGTTTCAGCTTTGTAATAGGAAAGAAAACATTATATTTTTTAGGAATAAAGGTAGTTACTCTTGGGGCACCTGGGTGGCTCAGTGGATTAAGGCTCTGCCTTTGGCTCAGGTCATGATTTCAGGGTCCTGGGATCAAGACCCACATCGGGCTCTCTGCTCAGTGGGGAGCCTGCTCCCCCCCCACCTGCTTCTCTGCCTGCTTGTGCTCTCTGTCTGTCAAATAAATAAATAATTTTTTTTTAAAAGGTAGTTACTCTTGACAAAGAGAACAAGCCCAATTTTTCAATTATTTCTGGTTATCCTTCTCATAGTAGAAAAAAAAATATTACTAACCATCCCCACGCCCAATCTGTACGGTAGTTGTGGTACCATCTATTTGAAAGACTTTAGAGTCATGAAAATAATAAACTTGGGGATTGTGTCAACACATGGCAAGTGTGTGTGCATAGAAGGAAGAAAGACACACACATTCATTGATTGCTACCATGGAAAATCACGTTTAGACAATGATAAGAAAGAAAAATAAGAGAGCTAGGCAAATAGCGGGCATTTTCAAGTGAAAGGGTTCTTTGTGTATGTGGAAGGTGTGAGGTGTAAATCTCCGTAAAAAATGTTTTTTTAAAAAACAGCAAACCTGGTTGCTATGGTCTCTGTCACATGGCCCCATTTTCCCTCAGGTTCAAATCTTTAGGGCTGTCTTGCACCAAAGAACGTAAGAAGTAAGCTCCTTCTTCCATCTTCCTTCCTAGCTCTGCCCTTCCTAGAATCTCAGGGCTCCAGGTCAGTCGTGGGTCAGTCTGTCTCTCTGTCGCCTTCTCACAGACCAAGTTCAGCGAAACAATGGTCTATAAACTTGCCCCCTGCTCCTTGGTAGTTAGCCAACACGGATGAATCAATATCTGCTCTATAATCAGTGAGGACACACCAGTGTCTGTTATCTTTCGTGGGAAATATTTTACTTTCCTCTAAGATACTGTTTTCTACTCCTTCTGTGCTCCCATTTGAAAAGTAACAGGTGCCCATTATAAAGAACTTCTGAATGTTGCAAATTACATTGCAAAGCGGTCTGTTATGTTGTGGGGGCCCGCCACATTCGCAGTTGTTCCTGGGGGCTCCTCACCCACGGTGTGCATGCCACATGCATGCCTTGTGGCTCTGCCACTCAGCCAAGGCCGGCCAGACCGGGGTGGACCACCTGCCATGGGGATCGCTTATCTTTTAAAAGGTCTGAGAGATTCAGCTGATTTGGTGCATCACGAGAGCTCCGACTAGGCCCGGGTCTCCAACAGCCTCTGCGTCTCTGCCTCCACAGGACCCTGGACACCCCACCTAGGTCATCCGTGTGCACCTCCAGCTCATAGCCTCCGCTCTGGACTCTTCTCTCCCGCAGAAACCTCCACGGCATCCTGCGAGCTGGGCAACTCAGAGTCCGCCTCCTTGCCCTCCTTCATCCCCCATGGCCCTCAGGCGCTGGGTCAGAAACACCAGTCAGGTGCTACCCTGGCCTATTCAGGCTCCCTGCTACTCACCCGGGTTCCTGCAACAACCTACCCACTGGCCTTTTGTCCCCAGGCTCCTCCTTCTCTGCCCTCCTCTCTGCCTGAGAGTCCTCCTAAGACGGATCAGGAGGTTTTCAAAGACAGAATTCAAGCTCTCCACAGGAGCCGACAACACCCTTGAGCCTCTGACCTCCGTGTTAACTTGGCACCCCTTCTCCTATCTCCCTGCACGCTCTCCATGTGCCAGCCCCGCTGAGCTGGGCTTCAGGTCCTGGTCACATGCACGCTTCACCCCTAGCCCTTACCCACCTGCCCACCTGCTCAACTCCCTCCTCCTTGGAGGCCCTCCTATAAAGCTCTCCCAAGGCCCCCTAACAGCCACACCTCTCAGAGCCTTATATCATGTTTCGTGCGTGTGTGTGTATGTATGTGTGTGTCTCCCACCAGACTCTGAGCTCCTGGGCGGTGGGCAGGAAACTTGTGCCCGGGGCATGCCATCTAATAGAATGTGGAAGCCATTCAGGGCTTGGCCTGGAAAATCAGTTCTGTCCGTGCTGATCTGACCAGTCCCGTTATGGCTGAGACGGGGAGGAGAAAGAGCCCCTGAACTCGAGATTCTACTCACTAAGCTTCTGTACCAGGGGTGAGACGCTGTGCCAGGCACTTCCTACATCATCTCACCAGATCCTCGCCACAAGTCTGTGAAGACAGGAGTACTGTCACATCTTATAGGAAACCAGGTCCTACAGTGTACTGAGCCTCAGAGAAGCCAAGTCTCGTGCCCAAGGCCCAAAGACCAGACTCTCAACTACTGTAATGGCAAAGCAAGCGTTCTAGAATTCGTCCTTCGATATCCAACAGTAGTGGTGTGGCTAAGTCTCCTTGGGGAACCTGTCACAGTTTAGGGGTAGTGGGGGTTGGGGGGGGACATGCTGGCTGGGCAGGAACACTCAGGGAGTGGGTTTCACTGGAAATGGCATTCTGATTGGTTGAATGCAGTTTCTCCCTATCTGGGGTTTCATCTATTGGTTACCAGGTGCCTCGTATGTGCCCACTAAGTCCACAGACGAAGCAGAAAGATCTAGGACCCTGGTGATCCAGCCAACTATTAACCAACTATTGAGTTTGGCTTGAGTGTGGGGTGCCTTGGGCTGTGGCTACCAGAATCTTCCCTAGAGACTTGGCATTAACTGATAAAAATGGCTTTGGATGTTTTAGGCAGGACCCATCCCAAAATACATGCCATTCTGTTACTCTGTCTCATCTGTAAAGGACCCTCCCTTGATCTGGCCCTGCGAGGGACCCAAGTGTGGGGCCTGGGCAGCTCCTAGCTGGGCAGATGCCAACTCGCCCTCTCTCCAGAGGCCCCTCCTGCCATTTAGTCATGCTCCGGATCTATTCTGGGCCACGTTCGTTTCCTGTGGTGGAAATGAGGTTTGGACAAGTGTTCCTTTCACATGTAATCTGTTCATTCTCATTACAGCCAGCGTCTTCAGCTCAGTGAGGACTCTTCCTGAATTAAACGGATGGATCTGCCAGAACACAAGGCCCCTTCAGAAGACCCCCCCTCACCCTCTTTTCACACCTCCTCCTAAGGCAGGAAATCATGGGATTTGCAGGGGACCCTGCCTTTTACCCACAGTCACTCCACAAAGGATGTGCAGGAAAGCCCCATTCCCGCTGCTGTTTGCTAGCCAGGGAGACACCTAGTGGTGAAAGGGATAAACTACAATAACAAGGGATTCAGAACATTCTTTATCCATGCATGATGGACATAGAACCATTGTATATGTTAAGATATACATATGCATTGTGAAATGACCACTGAAATCAAGCTAATTAATATATCCACTGCCTCCACATAGCTACCTTTTCTTTTTGAGTGTGTGTGTGTGTGTGTGTGTGTGGTGAAAAGACTTAATCCAAGCTCTGCTTTCTTAGCAAATCTCAAGTACACAACACAGTATTGTTAACTATAGTCACCTTGCTGCACACAGATCCCCCCAACTATTTCATCCAGCGAAAGGGAAACTTTGTGCCCTTTGAGGTTAAGGATATTCTTTTGAGTCTCTCATTTGTCTTCATTCATTTCTCAGGGTTTGCAAATAGTGCCACTGAAGGTAGAGGCTGTATATCGGAGCCTTGCTACGTTTTAAAAATCTGGCGTCTCTAGGGGAACTGGCCTCACTCCCTCTTTCAACTGCATTGGGTCCACGAGTGTATCTCTAAAAACTAAACTCTTACTTTCAAAGTATGTTACCATTATCCCCCAAGTAATTTCAAGCATCCCTTAACTGAGGGGCAGGGTTAGCATTTGGCCAAATAGCAGTAACAAGAGGTGGGGGGAAGGGCCTCAGCCAGCGGGGATGGGACAGGATTCTGGTCCTCTGCCCCATGGGTCATGTTCATCAAGCAAGCCACTGAGCCCTGAGCCTTCGTCTCTGGAGCTGCCCAACGAAGACAGTTAACTACAGACCTCGAAGCTTCCTTCCCACTGTAAAGCTGCATAAATACAGGTAGTGCAATGGACTATCATTCAGAGCTCTTGGGGGCTTGAGAGGTTGAAGGTGCTAGAAAATTAGAATCTGTCCCGGTAACCTTTCTGGTATGTGAGCACTAGTTATGTGCAAGAGAACTGGCCAAAGGGTCCTCCAGTCCCATTTTGCAATCCCATTTATGAATTATTCATGCCTTACACACAGCATGAAAGGGGAGGAGGTAATTGCTGAGTTGACCTCTGAGAGGAGATAAGCTTGGGGAAAGAATGTTTTTTGCCAGAGAGCATAGAACATGGGCTTTGGGGATGAAAAGGGACTTTACAGATGATCTAGTCTGCACACAGCCACATCCAGATGAAGGAAACAACACCTAGACTGACTTAAGAGATGGGATCCAGATCACATAGCTAGCTTACTGCAAAATCAGAACATCCCACCCAGAGCAAAGAAACAAGGTATTCACCACCCCGCCCATCCAGTGGGAGAAAAACAGGTTTCTAAGTCAGTATTCACAAAAGGCATAGAAGACAACACAAAACTGTGATGGATGTTAAAAGTCATTGCTCTGTACATGCCCCAGTCACAAGCAGACCCCAGATGTCCTCGAGAGAGGAGAGAGAGCTGATCCCCAGGAAAAGGAAAGGACAACTCTGGGGAGGCTACTGCTTTCTCTGATACAGAGCCTGATCAGGGACGAGGGCCTGGTCTTCCTGAATCTTGGGTCAAGTAACAAAACGTTCCATTTAAGAATTTTCTAACGGTGTTACTGAACACAAAGAATTAGGATACCACTAAATTTTCTCCCCAAGTGTTGGCATACTGAAGCGAGGTCAATTTTACCAGCCTCATGTCTTTCTACTGTGCTGCTCCCCAATACCCCCTCCAACCTCACTGCTGGTCCCCTTGCCTGTCCCTGAACCTGGCGGTCCCCTTCCCGCCTCGGCACCCGTGCACAGACGGCTCCTCTGCTCGGCATGCCTGCTTGCTGGGACCCACATGACTCACTCCCCTGGCCTCCCTCAAGTCTGCTCCAATCTTTACAGGAGGCCTTCCCTGACCACCCTATGATCTAGGGGGCCATCCCGCCCCTGGTCCCCTCATTTGCTCCCTTTTTCAGTAAAACTCACCACCTCCAACCCCCATGCTGTCCCTGTCTCCCCTCCAGGTGCAAGCTGCATGAGGGCAAAGACTGATCTGTTGCGCTCTCTGTGGGGTCCTGGGGCCCCAGTACGGTGTTTGGTACATAGGAAGTGCTGAGTGCATGCAAGCCTTGACTTGCTCTCTGTTTTTTTTTTTTTTTTGTCACTGCTTTCCTCTGCCTTCAAACTGTCATCTCTCTCCCAGACCTGCTCAAGTCCCACACCCAGCCGGAAATGGTTCATCTGCCCAGCTGACAGGATTGTCTCCAGCTGCCTGCTTTTTGTCTGAGGACGCCGGAAACATTAAGTGAATCGTCCAAAGTCATAGAGCCAGGACTTGAACTTGGATCATCTGTGGACTCCCAGCCCAGGGCTCTTCCCACAGCCCCGTGTTCCTCCGGGGGACAGCTCCCGTCCCCACCCGAATTTGGATTTCTCTGCTGGCATGCAGCATGCCTCTCCCCAGCTCATTTGAGCAATTCTGACTCTGCCAGTAGGTAGACGTGTGTGATTTTGGCCAAGTTACTTGACTTCCCTCTGTCTTGGGCTTCTTATTCCTTAAAGGAATATTTGCCTCACGAGATGTTCCAAAGGATTAACCAAGATGGGGGAGCACAGACCCTCCCATTGTGCGAGGTTAGTGCCTGGCTGTTTCCTTCCCTTTTGCCGGCTTCTGAGGAAAAGGTTAAAAAAAAAAAATTACATTTCTCAAAGTCTCCTGTGTTGCCTTCAACTCCAGGGCTAAATTAAACTCTTAGAAGACACTGAAGAAATACTTTGGGAGTAAAAGCAAATTTAAAGGGGAGTTGAGGGGCGCCTGGGTGGCTCAGTGGGTTGAAGCCTCTACCTTCAGCTCAGGTCTCAGGGTCCTGGGATCGAGACTTGAGGCACTGGCTGCTTCTCCCCCGCCTTCCCTTCCACTTATGCTCACTAGAGATCCTGCTCTTTCTACTCAAAGAAAGAAGCTGACCTGGATTATAGCCATTGAGGCAGATTTTCCAGAGACAAAGAATGAAAAATGCATGAGTGTGTGTGTTGTCGGAGTGATGGCATCAGCACGGAGAGATGTACTCTTGCCTAGAGTGGATGATTTGTCCCCCCCAAAACCCTGGCCTGGCCTTCTCCTGCCCTCACATGTTCTCAGGAATAGTTCAGAACAAGCCGAGTCTGCGTCGGCCATGGGCTGCACGCCGGGACCTACAGTGAGAGGCCGGACAATGGTCCCCAGGGTTATCTGTGTTGCAATTCCCAGAACCTGTCGATGTCACTTCCTACAGCAAAGGGGACTTTGCTGGTGTTTAGGTGAAGGATTTTGAGGTTGGGAGATTATCCTGAATTAGCTGGGGGGGGAGGGGTGCCCTACATGCAATCACAAGGGTCCTTCCAAGAGGCAGACACAGGGACTTCTGGCTCCAAAGCGGAGAAGGCTCCATGCTCATGGTAAAGGTATAGGAAGAACCCTCAAGTCACAGAGGACACATGGCCACTAGAAGCTGGAAAAGGCAAGGAAACAGATTCTCCCCGGAGCACTCAGAAGGAACCAGACCTGCCGCAAACTCACAGAGGCCAGGGAAAGTGATTCTGGACTTCTGATCTCCAGAGAACTAACTTGTGTTGTCTGAGGCCACTCCATTGTGGAGATTTATTCCAGCAGCATTAGAAAATCAGCAGTTAGATGACGACACTCCAGTTCACCGTGGGAAGGCCGCGCCGCCCACATGAGGAGAGCGCTGAGGACGGCCCGCCAGGTGGTGGGATAGGACAGGTGTGTGGCTCAGTCACCCCACTCGGCTGGCAGCCACCCAGAGCGTCACCCCTTCACACAGCTTCCTGGGGAAGGCGTTGAGCTTCCCTGGGAAGAGATAAGAACGTCTTGGCCTCCTGTGGCATCAGTGATTCGTCCCTCTTGCAAGAAGCAGGTAAGTGATGGATCTCTGACACACCTTCCCCTGATGGCCTCCAGAGATGGCTTTCCTTGGCAGAATCAAAATTGAGCCACTGGGCAGCATTCAAGCCTAGCAAGTTAGGTCTGCCTGGAACGGGCTACACTTGCTTTTGGAGCATTTCAACACATCCAGGCCGTGTTTGCTCCCACATGCTCTGCAACGCTTCTTGACACCCTGATCACTCCCCACGGCCCTGACGGGGGCTTTACCACGGAGCCACCCCAAAATCAAATCTGAGGCCTAGGAAGCCGTCTCTGCTAGAACCATCGAGACACGATGCAAGTCAGAACGAAATTTCTCACAGGTCAAGGCCGCCAAAGGCAGTGTGTCTGGTTTAGCTCTTAGTCTGTTCACTGAAGAGCGGGTCTGGGGCGACATCTAACCGAGTGGGGAACTCCAGCTCCGTGATGCCACTGCTGCAGGCTGCTCGACTTCGCCGTGACTTCCTGAAGCGGGTGCTGGAGGGGAGGGCACGGCGGCTGGGGGACCCTCCGTGAGGCCAACCCGCTAGCCAAACCGACGGAGGCGTGGGTTGAGTGATCCACCTCAAGTCCACACACGTCCATAGCACTAGAAGCAGGTTCGAACGACACGTGAAGGGTCACCTGGAGCCCCCCCAGCTTTAGGCCCATCACCAGAAGGGAAGCGTGACAGAGGGTAAAGAATGTGGGATGGGACACTGCTGCCAGAGCCTGCAGGACAGCATTTCGGCCTGTTTCTTGCTCCTCTTTCAGGACTGACAAATGCACAAAACCCTACAGGCTTCAGGGAGAAGGGACCCATGCGCCCCAGGCCCTGCAGGGCTGGGACCAGGTGTCTAGGGGTATTAAGCTGGACAACTGAAACCTCCTCACTCAGTGGCCTGAGACTGGGTTTCCAGAGTCCTGGAATGCTCTTCCTGGCACACAGATCTGCCCGAGTCTCCTGTGAGGTTTTGGTCCCTCGAGGGCAATGAAGAGAGTCTATTACAGAGCCCGGCTGCCTGGGTTGGAATTCCAGCTCTGCCATATATTAGCTGCGTGACCATGACCATGGCCAGCTACTTAAACATCTCTACCTCGGTCTCCACTGAGAATAAATAAATAAATAAATAAATAAACATACCTACCTCACAGGGCAGTGGTGACCATGAGACAGGTCAGTCTGTGTTCATGTCTCAACAGCGCCTGGAAAAAAACATTCAATAAAGGCTATTAGTTTACTATTGAAGACAAGCGAACGGGTCCCATAAAAGGTCATTACCGAATGACCAAGTTCTAAAATCGACAGTTTCTATAATCTTTATGTTATGATCAGGAAGGCTAGCTGTGGTAGTAGATGATCACTAAGGGCTGCTGACTTGACACAAGAGAACTCTACTTCTTGCTCAGGGGAAATCGAAATTAAAGCATGTGTCCTTGATCGGCAGGCAAACAGCTCTCCAAGGGACGCCCTGCAGGGACCAAGCTTCCTTCCATCTCCTGGCTCCACATCCTCCACCTGGGACTTGTCTCCACTGGAGCCAGTCAAAGGCGGACATGGAAGGAGTGGCAGGGGAAGGTTTATGGGCCAGGCCTACAGGTGGGACCTCTCAAGTGACATCAGTCCTTTGGCCAGAACCCAGCCTATACCCTACCTGCAAAGAGGCTGGCCAATTAACAGCTAACATTCCCCACCACCCCCCATCAAAAGATGTGTAGGACAGAATGACATTGCCTTCAAAAACTCCCACCTCCGCCCCCCACATCTGAATTGGGTTTTGGTTTCTAGTTGAGTTTTAGCTTCTCCCTAGCCATGGCCCACTCGGAATTCAATATGTTCCAGGGATTTCTGGATAGAGATACGCTCTGGGGAACGAGAATCCCCTCTATATCTCAAATTACAAATGTTGATGATTTCTCAAGTACCCAGGACTTTATAAATGACAAGTTGGATTTTTCTCTCTTGCGATAACATGTTTTTAGTTTAATCCATCACAATTTGATATCCCCAGATTCACAGATTTGTTAAAATATAGGTCATCGAATGAGTAGCTGGTCTCTAGTTTATGCAAAAGAAAAAGAGTCTCAGAATCTACCAATGAGAGACACATGAAATTGACATTCAGTGAGCAGGCTACAAAGTGGATGTGGTGAAACATCAACTTTTTAAGTGGCAGCAAAACTTAATTATCGCCAAACTGCAAAACAGACTTAAAAGCTGGTAAAACTGGGGCGCCTGGGTGGCTCAGTGTGTTAAGGCCTCTGCCTTCAGCTCAGGTCATGATCTCAGGGTCCTGGGATTGAGCCCCTCGCATCGGGCTCTCTGCTCAGCAGGGAGCCTGCTTCCCCCCACCCCTCTCTCTCTGCCTGCCTCTCTGCCTACTTGTGATCTCTCTCTGTCAAATAAATAAATAAAATCTTTAAAAAATAAAAATAAAAAAGCTGGTAAAACTATCAGAAGCACCACAATTTATTCTTGACTTTACAAACAGCTATTTTTTTTTGGTATTTTGATAGATGCTTCATTTTTTTTTTTAATGCTAACATTTTGGTTTCTAACAGGGAGCAACAAGGATATATAGATTTGGTTGTGGTTTGCAGAAAGCTTCAAGGCAAATGGGCAAAACCTTTCAGAGTGGTGATGCCCCAAGGTATTACTACAAAACAAGGTCTGTTTGGTGAATGCCTCACATTTAAAATATCCACACTATAAGTACAAAAGTGTGAATGAAGAAGTAAAAATGGTAAAATAATTTTTTTCAAAGATTTTATTTATTTATTTGACAGAGATCACAAGTAGGCAGAGAGGCAGAGAGAGAGAGGAGGAAGCAGGCTGTCCGCAGAGCAGAGAGCCCGATATGGGGCTCGATCCCATGACCCTGGGATCATGACCTGAGCCAAAGGCAGCGGCTTTAACCCACTGAGCCACCCAGGCGCCCCAGTAAAATAATTTTTTTAAGTTGAAATATAGGTAGAATAAAAATAAGCCAGGAAGCAACAGGAAAAATTATATAGTATACTAAAATTTGGCTATTACTGCCTAGAAATTACCAATGAAGGTTATACAGTAGTTAGGAATTTGAGGAATGGTCCTAAAACTGCTTCAAAAAGTTAGTCAAATGAAATCTAACAGAAAAGTTTCCATATAAAACCATGAAATCGAGGTTCCTAGTGATAAAATATGCTTTACCAGATCCTAAATATATTTATTCATAAGAGGGCTATAATCTATGATTGTTAGCTTTCTGGAAATTGAATCTTATTTCAATACTGTTAGAGAGAACTGACAAAACTGAAAACCAGTTAACTAAATCTTTCCAGAAAAGAGTTTGCTATTAAAAAACAAACAAACAAACAAAAAAACATTTTACGCTGGTGCAACCACTCTGGAAAACAGCATGGAGGTTCCTCCAAAAATTGAAAATAGAGCTACCTTATGACCCAGCAATTGCACTACTGGGTATTTACCCTAAAGATACAAACGTAGTGATCCAAAGGGGCACGTGTACCCGAATGTTTATAGCAGCAATGTTCACAATAGCCAAGTTATGGAAAGAACCTAGATGTCCATCAACAGATGAATGGATAACGAAGATGTGGTATATACATACAATGGAATACTATGCAGCCATCAAAAGAAATGAAATCTTGCCATTTGTAATGACATGGATGGAACTAGAGGGTATTATGCTTAGCGAAATAAGTCAGTTGGAGAAAGACAACTATCACATGATCTCCCTGATATGAGGAAGTGGAGATGCAACGCGGGTGCGGGTTAAGGGTGTAGGAAAAGAATAAATGAAACAAGATGGGATCGGGAGGGAGACAAACCAAAAGAGACTCTCAATGTCATAAAACAAACTGAGAGGGGTGGGTGGGAGGGGTGTTGGGAGAGGGTGGTGGGGTTACATTATATGTTTATATAAAAATTAAAAAAAAATTTTTAAAAACATTTTGCTATGAAAGCAAATAAATTTAGTAAATCAGCAAATGTGGCAAATTCAATGAATTCATCAACGGGCAAGTTTTATTTCCACAAAATCAAATTTTGGCAAATCAGTTTTCAATGCATTTACCTAAAATCAACTGAAAGCCCCTCCATCCCTTTGCAAATAAAAGACACCAGGTTACAGTGGGACATCACCTGGGCAAACACCAGTCATGTTTTGTATGAACTGACTGTAGTTCATGAACAATTCATTTGTCCCCGATCCAGCCTTGAGCTCTCCTGTAATAGTTATTACAAATGCCTCCCTCAAAGGAAGGGAGTGGTGGCCGAACTTGCCGAAATGCGAAGGGGACATTGCTGCCAGCGAGGCCAAAAATGAGCCCATGTGTCACCCTTATTAGAAGCCACATGTAGCCTTGGGCATTTTCTGCCTTCATCAGCTCCAGTCCTCCCAGGGCTGCTATAATGAATTGCCATAACCTGGGTAAGATAACAGAAATGTATTCTTTCATAGTTCTGGAGCCTAGAAGTCTGAGGTCAAGGTGTCAGCTGGGCAGGGCTCTAATCTGTCCCATGCCTTTCTCTTGGCCTCTAATCCTGCCGGCAGTCCTTGGCATGACTTTGCTCAAGGCTTCGGAACTCCAGTCTGCCTGTATTACATGGTGTCCTCTCTGTATCCTTACATCATCTTTATATATAGCTGTCTGTCTCTATATAAATACCTATCTATGTATAAAATTTTTTTTAAAGATTTATTTATCTCAGAGGGGGAGAGCAAGAGGGACGGACGGAGGGAAAGAGAAACCGTAAGCAGACTCCCCACTGAGCAGGGAGCCTGAGGAGGGGCTCAACCTCCCAACCCTGAGATCATGACTTGAGCTGAAATCACGGGTCGGCTGCTTAACCAACGGGGTTACCCAGGTGCCCCATAATCTTATAAAACTACAGTCATATTGGATTAGGACCCTCATCTTAACTAATTACATCTGCAATGACTGTATTTCCGAATAATGTTAGGACCGAGGGATCAGGACAAATCTTTTCAGAGGACACAGTTCGACCCCTAATACCACCTTTGCCCTCACTTTCCAAACACCTATGGTCAATGACTGTTATTGTAAGTGATCTCTCCCATGCCCTTTGTCATTTATCTTTTTCTAATATATTTGAACAGTAATTTTCAATGGTAAGTCAGACATACCAACACACTTGACTGACACACCAAAGCAGCTTTGGCTGAATTAAACCTTATAAAATCTCTTGCTAAAATCCTGGCTAAAACAGAACATACAATTTTGTCCTTTTCTCATCTTATTTTTCTGCAATAGCTTCACTTGCCCTAGCAACCTGCATTTCATATTTTCTGGAACAATTCCAATTTAGTGTCATTTTATCCTTTTTCAATAAAATCAGTACAGAGATCACTTCAATGCAATATAATTGTCATGTTTCTTAAGGCCTCGGGGCAAATAAATTCACAAATAAGAAAATCTATGTCAAGAGTCCCAATTTGGGGTGTCTGGGTGGCTCAGTGGGTTAAAGCTTCTGCCTTTGGCTCAGGTCATGATCCCAGGGTCCTGGGATCGAGCCCCACATCAGGCTCTCTGCTCAGCAGGAAGCCTGCTTCTTCCTCTCTCTGCCTGCCTCTCTGCTTGTGATTTCTGTCTGTCAAATAAATAAATAAAATCTTTAAAAAAAAAAAAGAGTTACAATTTGGAGATCAGAAAATTTGTCACTAACTGACGGAGATTAAAAAGTAAGAGTCTGAAAGTACCTGGGCGGTGTAGTCAGTTGAGCATCTGACTCTTGGCTTAGGCTCAGGCCCTGATCTCAGGGTGGTGAGACTGAGGTCTGTGTCAGCCTCTGAGCTCAGCATGGAGTCTGCTTGGGATTATTCCCCCTCCCTTCGCTCCTCCCCCCACTCACACGCTCCCTCCCTCTTAAATAAATAAATAAATAAATAAAATCTTTAAAAAAAAAAAAAAGAGTCTGGTGAAAACTGGGGCAGCACAGTATGTAGGAGGATACTGACCTCTGGAGAAAAGTCCAGGACATGAGCGTGAAAGCCAGGATAAAGCCAGGATAGGATCGTGGCACATCTAACTTCTCTCCCTGTGGGTGTCACACCATCAAAAGGAAGGACACCATGATTTCATAATTTAGTTCTTAGTGGAAAATGTCCATCCTCCTATTCTTCCTGGTAGTTATCTGAAGAAGGAACTTGAAACCAAGATTAGAACAGGAAGTAGCACAAGAGTTAACACTGGCAAACAAAAGGCTTATCAGCTGAGAAGCCAGTAAGGAAGGCAAAGCCAGGCCAGAAACTGTATACAATCCTGGTGGCAGGTTCATCCTCTGACTCACCACCCAAGCTGGGGCCTGGCCACAGGGTTTCAGAGTCTATTTTCATAAGATAAGCTAAGATACAGAATGAAGAAAAATTCAAGATATGCCATGAGAGAAGAGAGTTTTCTCTCAACAGAAAGATTGGAGGAAAGGAACCTAAGTGACAAAGAGAAGAAAAGGGAGAAAAACAGATCTATGACGTGAGACAGCCAATCTTGGTCACTGTATTTGTAACAGAAAAAGAAGGAACAGCTATCAGGGAGTTTGGGGGTCAAGATAATCCTATCGAGCATCTACTGAGCATGAGCGAGGTATCAGGAAATGCACTGGAAACTCAGGATATGAATAGGAGCAGAAGCACTACCTGGAGTTTATCAGACTTACAAACAACTGACGATACTATAGGATAATTACTATACTGGAGGTATGATGAAAGGGAAGTGGGAGAGGTATGCCATCTTTCTCCTTGGTGCATCTCAGGAGGCATGTCTGAGCAGTTTTTATGGAAGAAAAAGCATTTGGTCGAGGGAAAGAGAACGGAGGGGTGTTCCCAGTAGAGAGCATGACAACCAGGCCAGTGTTGCTGGAGCACAGACTGGGGGACTGGGAGCAGCTCAGTAGGGCCTCTGTGAAGGCCTTCGGTACAGGGGATTTTAGGCTTTGTCCTAGAGCCAGTTGGGAGCCATTGGTAAATTCTGGCGAGGAAAGCATCATTACCTGATTTGTGGGACAGAAAGACCTTCCTGGGAAAACTTCCAAATTCATTCCCCAACATTACTCTCATACCAAAACCAGACAAAGACACCACAAACAAACAAAACTACAGGCCAATATCACTGATGAAAATAGATGCAAAAATACTCAACAAGTTATTAACAAACCAAATTCAGCAATACATTAAAAGAATCATTCACTGGGCACCTGGGTGGCTCAGTCAGTTAAGTGTCTAACTCTTGATTTGGCTCACGTCATTATCTCAGGGTTGTGAGATGGAGCTGGGCATGGAGCCTGCTTAAGAGTCTCTCTCTCAGGGGCGCCTGGGTGGCTCAGTGGGTTAAAGCCTCTGCCTTTGGCTCAGGTCACAATCCCAGAGTCCTGGGATCAAGCCCCACATTGGGCTCTCTGCTCGGCAGGGAGCCTGCTTTCTCCTCTCTCTCTGCCTGCCTCTCTGCCTGCTTGTGATCTCTGTCAAAAAAAAAAGTCTCTCTCTCCCTGTCCCTCTGCTTCTCCCCACCCCCAACTTGTTCTCTCTCTCTCTCTCTCTCTCTCAAAAAAAAACAAAAAACAAAAAACAAAAAAAGAAAAGAAAAGGCTCATTCACCATGATCAAGTGGAATTTATTCCAGGGATTCAAGGATAGTTCAATATTTGCAAATCAGTCAACAGGATACCTCAGACCAGCAAGTAAAAACCATATGATCATCTCAATAAATGCAGAAAAAGCATTTGACAAAATACAACATCAATTCACATAAACTCTCAACAAAGTGGGTTTAGAAGGGACATACTTCAACATTAAAAAAAGCCATATATGAAAAAACCACAGCTAACGTCATACTCAATGGTGAAAAACTGAAAGCCTTTCCTCTAAAATTAGACAAAGATGTCTAAAAAAGACAAAGATGTCCACTCTCACCACTTTTATTCAACATAGTACTAGAAATCCTAGCCATAGCAATCAAATAAGAAAAAGAAATAAAGGCATCCAAATTGGTACGGAAAAAGTAAAAGTGTCTGTATTTGCAGATAACATGACATTATATACAGAAAATCCTAAAGGCCCCACCAAAAAATTATTAGAGCTGATAAATGAATTCAGTAAAGTTGCAGGATACAAACTTAATACCCAGAAATCGGTAGTGTTTCTATACACCAACAATGAAGTAACATAAAGACAAATTAGGAAGATAATCCCATTTACAATTGCACCAAAAGAATAGAATACCTAGGAATAAGTTTAAAGAAGGAGGTGAAAAACCTATGCTCTGAAAGTTATAAAATACTGATGAAAGAAATTGAAGGTGTTACAAACAAGTGGAAAGATATACCATGCTCATGGATTGTAAGAATTCATATTGTTTAAATGTCCATCTATAGGTTCAGTGCAGTCCCTATCAAAATACCAATAGCATTTTCCACAGAACTGGAAAGAATAATACTAAAAATTGTATGACACCACAAAAGACTTCAAAGAGGGACACCTAGGGGGATCAGGGAGTTGAGCCTCTGCCTTCAGCTCAGGTCATGATCCCAGAGTCCTGGGATGGAGCCCTCCCATCCCAGGATGAGGAGCTCTCTGCTGAGCAGAGAGCCTCCTTCCCCCCCACCCTCTGCCTGCCTCTCTGCCTACTTGTGATCTCTCTCTCTCGGTCAAATAAATAAATTTTTAAAAAGACTAAAAAAAACGGAGGGGGGAGAATCTTAAAAAAAAAAAAAAAGACTTCAAATAGCCAAATCTGTATGGTGACTGGTGATGATTCCACTCATCATGGTGATCACGGACTTATGTATAGAGTTGTCAATCCACTATGATGTCCTTGAGAGAGAAGAACAAAGCTGGAAGTATCACAATCCCAAATTTCAAGACATAAATACAGCACTGTATTTTTTAAAACTATATGGTACTGACACAAAAATAGATAGAGCTCAAGGGATCAGGGTAGAGAGTCCAGAAATAAACCTATGCATCTATACTCAATTAATCTTTGACAAAGGAGGCAAGAATATAAAATGAGAAAAATACATTATGTGCAATAAGTGGTGCTGGGAAAATTGAACAGCTACATGCAAAAGAATAACCACTTTATCACACATTATACAAAAGTAAACTCAAAATGGATTAAAGACCACTTAAATGTGAGACCTGAAACCATAAATTCTTAAAAGAAAACATAGGCAGTAATCTCTTGGACATTGGTCTTAGCAACATATTTATGGATAGGTCTCCTTATGCAAGGGAAACAAAAGCAAAAATGAACTATGAGGACTACACCAAAATAAAAAGCTTCTGCACAGCAAAGGAAACTGTCAACAAAACTAAAAGGCAACTTACTGAATGGGAGAAGATATTTGCAAATAATATGTCTGGTAAGAGGTTAATGTCCAAAATACGTAAAGAACTCATACAAAGAAACACAATAATCCAATTAAAACATGGGCAGAGGACCCAAATAGACATTTTTGCAAAGAAGACATACAGATGGCCAACAGATATATGAAATGATACTGCACACCACTAATCATCTGGGAAATGTAAATCAAAAGCACAGGGAGCTGTCACTTTACTTTAGTCAGAATGGCTAGTATTAAAAAGCAAAGACACAAGTGTTGGTGAGGATGTAGAGAAAAAGGAAACCTCAGGCACTGCTGGTGGGAGACACACACACACACACACACGAATATCAGTCATAAAAAATGAAATCTCATCATTTGCAACAACATAGATGAACCTGGAGATGTTCAATGTCCAAGAGATAGATGAACCTGGATAATGCTAAGTGAAACAAGACAGAGGAAGATAAGAATCATGTTTTGCTTATATGTGGAATCTAAAAAACAAACAAAAATAAACAGACTCTTAAATACAGAGAATAAACTGGTGGTTGCCAGAGAGGAAATGGGTAGGAGGACAGGTGAAATAGGTGAAGGGGATTAAGAGATACAAACTTCCAGTTATAAGACAGAATCGCAGGGGCGCCTGGGTGGCTCAGTGGGTTAAGCCTCTGCCTTCGGCTCAGGTCATGATCTCAGGGTCCTGGGATCGAGCCCCGCATCGGACTCTCTGCTCGGCCAGGAGCCTGCTTCTCCCTCTCCCTCTGCCTGTCTCTCTGCCTACTTGTGATCTCTGTCTGTCAAATAAATAAATAAAATCTTTAAAACAGAATCGCAGAGATGAGCAGTGCAGCAGAGGGAGTATGTCGATAACACTGCGTGGTGACAGATGGGGACTATGCGTAGCGTGGTGAGCACCGAGTTATGTACAGAATTGCCAGATCACCATGTTGTACACCTGAAACTAGCATGCCACTGGGTGTCAATTATGCTTCAAGAATAATTTTGTTTAAAAGATCTTTCTAGACCCTTTTTGGAGGTTGGCATAGAGGGAGAGAGAATGGGAGCAGAAATGCTTAATATTAATAAGGCCATTTCATCTGAACAAGGTCTTGGTGGTGGGATGGCGACTGGGGGTGAGGGGTGGTTAAAGAGCAGAGGTGAACAGATTTAAGAAAAATCACGAACAGTGCTTGGGAAGTGGGGAAAGGAGGCCCCACAACAATGCTCTGAACTGTTCAGGCAGCTGCGTGTGGCGGCAAATCTGGACACGTGAAACAGAAGACAGGAATACTGGAATGCATCCAGGCATGCTGCGGAACATGATGGTCCTGTCCCGAAATGCTGAGTGTAACTGATCTGCCCAAGGGACGTCTAGGTGGAGAGACAGAGCAGGGATTCAGGAGAAAAGTCTCTAGAGGAAGAGAGAGATTTTCGCCTACTGAACCTGTGGGTACAGTTGAAAACATTGTTGTGAAAACATGGTTCCTACTCAAGCTGAGTAGGAAGGGTAAGGAAAAAACCTACGTAGCTGGGGACAGAATCCAGGGAACATTCATATTTAAAGGACAGGCAGAGGTAAAAAGAAAAACCTACAGAGGGGATTGAGAGCTCAGAAATCACAGGAAGACCAGGAGAGCAGGGTCACAAAAACCAAGTGAGGAAGAAGCTTCAAGAAGGAGGTGACACCTGCACCAAATGCCAGAAGGAGTCATATGTCCACTCGGTTTGAGCACGAAGACATACAGGACGGTTTTATGGGGACAGTGAATATAGAAGCTGGATTTCAGGAGATGGGGGCTGGTTACAACTGAGAAGGAAGAAGAGACAGAGAGTGGAGCCCATTCTCGCTAGGTGCTTGGCTAAGAACTGAAAGAGAGCTAGAAAGAAAAACAGAGGCAGGCGGAGTTTTTATTGTGGCTGTTTGTTTCAGGACATGGACATTTTGGGTAGGTTTCTATGCTTGGGGGAAGGAGCTAAGGAATGGAGATGGATGACACGGAAAAAGAAGGGGTGACTCATGGAGCAAGGTCTTAGAGGCAGGAAGTGAATAGGATCCAGAAAGCAGGGGCCAGGCGAGTGGCAAGGAAAGAGAAGCTAGCCCCTGAGAGGAGGACGGGCTCCTTCTTGCAGGAGTGGGGAGGAGGTAAGAAGGAATGCAACCCGGGAGGGATGTGGGTAGAGAGGAGAGAGCTTGCCTTAGCAGTAACTACTTTCTTTGTGAAGTGAGGCACAGAGACCTCTCCAGAGGAGAGGGTTGAGAGAGAGTCTGGAATTACAACGGAGGGGACTAGGACACATGTGTGAGCACCACTAAGGGACCATTAGGGGCTGGATGTCCTCAAAGTGGGAGGTGGGAGAGGACACCCATTCATGCTGCTTGGTGAGTACCCGCATGACTCGGAGCCCGGCTGAACAGAAGACAGATGTGAAGCAAATCTGACTCCATGCTTGCCGGTCTGCCGAAGGCAAGGGGCCAGAAGCTGGGAGAGCCGTTGAGAGAGGACCTGAATGACATAGCGTGGGACACAAGTGGGGACAAGCAGGGGCTCATCATGCCTGGAGAATGTAGAGGAGACCAGAACAGTGATGAGAATTGGATGGGAAGCAGGACATTTCTTCACAGCACCTGCCTCTGAGCACCAAGAAGTCCTTGTTTGCTTGTTGTTCTCCTGCAGCTGGTCCGGGTTCTAATCGAGAAGGGACCATGTCTCCTTGGCCTGCCCACCACCACATCTCAGAGCCTTGCCCAGTGCCTAGAGCATAGCAGGTGCTGATTAAATCTTTGTGGGATGTGGAAGGAGAGAGTTGGAAGGCCTAGGAGAGACTGGAGGAGGGTCAGAGAGGCACTTGGAACATTCCCCAGGGATAAGGGGACCCAAGGCAGAGCAGCTGCTGTTGGTGGCTAAGGCAGAGTGGAGAGAGAGTACCACAGAGGTAAAGAAGTGAAAACACACACATACACACTGAGCTTCTGGGTCACAGTTACAGTGGTCTGGAAGTGGAACTGTGGGGCCAAGAGAAGGTGGTCCCCTCAATACCCTGTGGTAGGGGAGTCGTGGGACAGGAAAGAATGAGCGACTCAACAGCAGGTTTCTTTCTTTCTTTTTTTTTTTTTTTTAAAGCGAGGCTTTGAGAAGAGGTGCAAATTTAGGAGAGGAGGGCAGTAAGCTGTGTTGAGCATCCTGAGTTTGGGACAGCCAAGGAGTGATGGAACAAGACTCTGGAGGCAGGGAGCTGTGTCAGAGGACGCCTGACGAGCAGGACTTCTCAACCTTGGATGCACACTGCCAGCACCTGGGAAGCTTTGAAAAATACTGATGCCTGGGCTCTGGGCTCAGATCTTCTGATGTAGTAATGGGCCTGGGCCACAATAAAGCGCCACAGGCAATTCGGGTGGGCAGCTGGGATGAGACCCTCTGGCACCGAGAGGAGGGTACGGAGCCTACAGCACAGCCCTCCCCCCACTACCCTTTACCTGCCAGGTGACCGTGGGAAAGTCATTCGTCTTTCCCCTCCTGAGGGTCTTCCCCCAGAAAATTAGGTGTGTTACACTTCCAAGAACTGAAACCATTAAATCAAAGAATACATGTAAAGTGCCCAGCCCCGTTCCTGGGACATACAACAGCCCAGACAGGGCTTCTCAGCAGGCCTGAGTCTGGGGAAAGGCAGAACTCTCCCCCTGCATGCCTGAAGACAATGGGGCTTTCTGTGGGCTAGGAAGGGAGAGAGGAATCTCCCCAGCCTGTGATGGACAGAAGGACGCCCACTGTGTGCACATGGTCTGGTGGCTCACACCACAGTCTTCAGGACATACCATGGGGTTCAGGAGGCAGCCGGAGGTCTCACCCCTCGAAGCGGGGTGCTGGTGGCCAGGACTCAGTTGGAGTACGAGCTTGGAAGTGCGACAAATCCACGCGCTCCCGTGGGTGCTGGGCCAGTCTGCAGGGAGCACCACTGCGTGCCAGGTAGGGGCCCTTCAGTCTGTAACCAAAGTGACAGAGCCCCTACTGTGTGCCAGAGGCCACACTAAGTCCCAGGGAATCATGATGAACCCGGCAGAGATGGTCTGGACCCTGCAGCCCATGGACCCTCCTCTTCGACATCGCCGTCTGTCCCTGCCCCAGCACCCCCACGTCACCGCCATCGGCACCTCATCATTTGTCTCACGGGTTCTGGCAAGAGCCCCTCCCCACTCTCCCCGTCACCAGTCACTCGCTCTACACTCAGATCACACGTTAGTTACCAAGTCGTCACTCAACAACTGTAAGGTAGCTGTGTGATTACGCATCACGACAGGCACACACAGGTCCAGGACGATATATTAGGGGAAGTGACCCCAAAACTGAGAGAGGCAAGGCAGGCAGATCTCTCTGGTTTGCCCACCCTCCCCGTGGCTCCTCGTGCCCTGCCTCACACACTCCCTCGGCCTCGATGGCACCACCACCCGCACCACTTATCCCCAGACTACCCCAACCTACATCCTCCTTGGGGTCCCTCCTGCCCACACCCTGCCCCCCAGCCACCACCATCCACCAGCACTGGGCTATCCTCAGGCCTCTAAGTCCTCACTGCAAGGGGCTTTCGCAGGCAGCCAAGCCTCTCAGGTCTGTTTCCCACCATACCCAGCAGCTAACACGATTCTGGGAGTATTGGTCAGGGTTCAGAGAAACAGAACCGACAGGGGTGTGTGTGCGTCTATACACGTGCACAAGCACACGCACGGGAGAAGGAGCGACAGACCAATGTTTGTAAGTCATTGGCATGTGCCATCCTAGAAGCCGACAAGTCCCAGCCCCGCAGAGGAGTGGAGAGCAGGAACCAGAGCCCAGGTCCCTCTCGTGGCAGGAGAGCTCAGCTGGGAGCTGTGCCCAACACTACAGTGAGGACTGCCTGAGAAGTCATGGGGCAGGAGAAACCCCACCGATGCTGGAAGGCAAAGCATTCAGAAGGGTTCCAAGCCTCTGGTGTCAGGATCCAGGTGCTGATTCCTCTTCCGGGCAGGGCAGCGTGGGCCCTTCAGCAGCTGTGCGCCCCCGTCCCCACCTCGGTCCTGTATCTGATAGGAGCGGTACAGGGCTAAGCTCCGCTTTGCGAGACTTAATCTTGACCTTCCACCTCCTGAGCAAAGAGAAGCAAGTTCACCAACCTGCCTTTCTTCCTTTTGCCCTCCTGTCTTTCAATATTTATTTGAAGACTTTCTCCAGGCCAGGCCCAGTGCCAGATATTAGGGACATGAAGATGAATAAGCCTGGGTCTCCGCCTCAGAGAGCTCCCATTTCGGTGGGTGGCATGGCGGGGCTGTGATGGTGCTCTGTGCTGGTTATACCTGCCCCCTTGCCTACACTTCACACGTGACCCATCTCCCTGGGCAGCCCTTTGTACGTGCTGACCACCTGTTCAAATATTCTTATGCGCCCCTTCCAATTTATACAGAAAAATACTCTGGCCAGAGAGACGAGGCACCCCGGCAAGACACAGCTGGTATCCAAACAGCAAGTCGAAGGCAAACACACTCGTTTCTTTTTAAGCCCGCGACCCACGTGCAACAACACGTCTTAGAAGTTGTTGAATCGTTTCAACCACTAGAGGGCACCAGCCAACCCCTGATCTGTCCAAACCTGCCCAGCACTGTGGATGCAGATCCCTAATACTAATTAACACCGTTTTTCTTTTCTCAAAACGAGGCTTGCAAATCAAGCAAGCTTTAAACTGACCACACAGACTTTACTCTTGACCCAAGAAGAGGGTAAGGGGAGAGGGAATCAACTGGCCTAATTCAAAAAAGAAAGGCCACAGATAAGAAATGGATCAAAACCAATGACAAAGCATTTTTTAAAACCCATGCTCATCAAAGCCTCACTTTATTGACAATCCATTGTATAACAATGGTTAGGGACCACTGCATCAGAATCAAAAATACACATTCAAGGACCACACCATGGGAATTTTTTTTTTTTTAATTAGGCTCATGCCCACATGGGGCCCAATGTGGGGCTTGAACTCATGACCCTGAGATTAAGATTTGAACTGAGGTCAAGAGTCTTGAGCTGAGATCAAGGCACCCCAGATATTCCTTTTAATAAGCCTGGAATGGGACCCTGGGATGTGTGGTGTCAAAAAGACTTTGGTGTATAAGAAAGCTTAGGAAGTATTGCTCTATAACTGGAGTATCAGAAATGTGGACATGAAGAGAGAGAAAACTGAATTCAAACATCTGATGATTGCGGGTTAACTTGCACCTGTGGGGGCTGTAAAGAGAATAAATCTACAAGGTCACTGGGCATATTGAGAACTGCCTTCCTGCTTGAAGTAGCAGCTACATCTGGTTGTTGGATGGTGGGTGTGAGTTATTAGCTGAGAAGTCCTCTTCCATGACTTGTGATCTCAAAGGAATCAGGGCTACAGCAACGCCAGGCATCCTGCTGGAAAGGCGGATGGTGCTGGAGTTAGGTCAGTCTCATTTGTATTCAGCTCTACTCTTTAATGGTTTTATGCCTTCGGGTCAAGTGTCCTTGAATTCCCCACACCTCTCCATAAAATAAACATGGCACTCATCTCACTGTGGGGATTCAATGAGCAGAGGTTGGAAAGCACTTAGTGGAAGGGAGGAGAGGGATGTTGGCTGTGTGCTGACCATTACTATTATTAACCTAGGAGAAAGAAGAGCAGCACACCACCCACCACTGCCCTCTGCAGGATACCAGTGGCCTGGGCTCTGTGTGAATCCATGCTACACCGACACACCCCATGCCCCCACCCCACCCCTCTGCCCCGGCCCCCATCCCCAGTAGTTTATGGGGACAACTGTCTTTCCTGGCATGTGGTCTGAATTCATCACCTGATACCCTTACAACACGCCTTTTCTGAGTACCTCCTTCTGGAACCATCTGCACAGTGGCTCTTAGTAATCCTAGCAGCTTTCTGAGCTCTTCTCCTTCCCCTCCGATGACCCTTTCCTAGTTGGTGGCCTTCTCCCTCTCTCTTTACCCATAAGCATCACCCAGGATTCTGTCCTTGCCCCCCCCTCCCCTTCTCCTTGCAGCTCTTAAGTGACTTCATCCCCTGTCACGGTCTGTGGATCCCTATACATGGACTCTGACCTTTTTATCTCAGACCTGCAGTTTCATATCTTACCTGTCTTCCGGGCACCCAGTTATAGGTGTTCATGAGCCTTAGCATTTATAGGCCCCAAATTAAATCAGTCATCTTCTGCACCTCCTGCCCGGTATCCATGCCTGTCTTACATCTTTCCCTTATTGCTAATCTCAGTGGGGTCACTGTGTAGCCAATTCCCCAAACCAGAAATCCAGCAATGATCTTCCCCAATCTTCTCCGGCCACGTTGAATCCTTCCCCAGGTCCTGCTGATTTTCTCTCTCCAACACATTCAGCCATCTCTAACTCTGATGCAGGACCTCAGCATCTTTACCTCCACCTGTGACAGAAGTTAAACTGCTTTGCGCCGAGCCTGCCCCCGATCCATGATTCATTCCCTATCTAAGTCCTCGAAATTCCTGGTCTAGTAAGACTACCTTGTGGTTTCCCCAAACTAGAAAGCCATTCCATGCCCTTAGGCCCCTCTCTGTGCCAAAGTCTTTACTGAGAGCACCCCTCCCACCTGACTTTGCTTAGCTGCCTCTTACTGTGGTGCGTTGAATGGTGGTTTCTCAAAAGTTATGTCCATCCAGACTTGCGGTTGTTCCATTATTTAACAACAAGGTCTTTGCACATGTTATTAAGGATCTTGGGATGAAATCATCCTGAATTATCCAGGTGAGCTCTAAGTCCAATGACAAATATGACAAATGTCCTTATAATGTCAGGCAGACAACCATGTAAAGACAGGCAGACACCAGAGTTATGCTGCCCCAAAGGAGTGCCTGTGCCACACGGAGCTGGAAGAGCCAAGGAACAAAATCTCCCCTAGAGCCTTCAGAGGGCCTACGGTGCTGCTAACCCCTCCATTCTGGACTTCTAGTTTCCAAGATTTAAGAAAATTAATTTCCATTATTTGAAGTGACCGCATTTGTGGCAGCCCTAGGAAACAATACACTCACTCACCATTGAGAACTCGATTCATGCACCATCTCCTCTAGGAAGTCCTCCAGAGTTCTTCTCAGCATCACCTGCCTCCTGCCAGCTTGTGTCAGAGTCCCTTCCCAGGTCTGCCTCACTCAATAAACTCCTGAGAGGCAGCACCCGGGTTCTGATCTCCACCGTCACACGAAGGGTCCGCATCGTTCCAGGAAGGCAGCAGACGCTCTACCAGGATCAAGCCATGCGAAGGTCGGCCCCTGCACACCTCCTCGGGGCCAGGCGCTGTGGCAGGAACATCACATTACCTCGCTGAGAACTCTCAGTAAGCCGAGGAAGTAGGTATCAGCTCTGCTTCATGGGGGAGAAACGGCGAGGCAGGGTCTCGCCCAGGACCACCGCAAAAGCAGAGTTAGGATTCACATCCAGATCTCCTTGAATCCCAGGTTCTGGTTAGTGTGAGCACGGCGTTTTCAAGAGACCAGCGGCCAATGAGAAGAAGGACGTTGGAGAAGGGTGGGGAAAAGAAAGACAGTTTTAGCAGTCCATCGCCTTAACCACTCGGCCACCTCGTCACACAGAAAGACAGTTTTAATTAGCTAGGTCCGCGCCAGAGCCATCGCGCATGCGTGTGTGCGTGCGTACGTATGCGTACGTATGTGTGCGCACGTGTGCGCACGTGTGTGTGCGATAACAAAGTCATAGGTTATAAACCAGAGATGACCTAACTCATTATGCAGCCTAAACACAGCAGCTTTTTTTTTTTTAGATTTTATTTATTTATTTGACAGAGAGATCACAGGCAGACAGAGAGAGGAGGAAGCAGGCTCCCTACCTAGCAGAGAGCCCCATGCGGGGCTCGATCCCGAAACCCTGGGAACATGACCTGAGCTGAAGGCAGAGGCTTTAGCCCACTTAGCTGCCCAGGCGCCCCTAAACACAGCAGCTTTAATCCTGAGGCCTGGGAGCAAGGAGTCCTGTGATAGAGAAGGGATCAGAAAGGACGAGGAGGGAGAAGGGAAAAGGGAAGGAAGAGGGGAAGCAGGAGGAGGCAGTTCCGCTAAGGTTGGAGACAGAGGGTGCTTTTCTATTCTCCTCCACCCCCCACTCCCTCTGGTCCAGCCCTCCAGCCCCTTCTGATCTCAGGGCAGAGGCTGTCTGAGCTCCTGCTCTGGTACTTTACCAGGTTCAGGAGGCTAAATAATGGCCTCAAAAGACAACCCTGTCCCAGTTCCTGGAGCCTGTGAATGTTACAAATGTCACCCTTAAAGAACGACTTTGCATACTTGATGAAGGTAAGCATCCTACCATAGGGAGATTGACCAGGTGGGTCTGAAATACCAGCACAAGTATCCTTAGGTGAGCGGGGCAGGTGGGGAGGAGAAGGTGGGCTGACCCTGGAGACCCAGATTGGGGAAAGCAAACACAAGTCAGGGAGTGCTGGACCTACAAAGCTGGAAAGGCGAGAAGCAGATCCTGCTCTAGGCCCTCCAGAGGGAGCGAGGCCCTGCTGTCACCAGATTTCCACCCCTCTATCCCCAGTCCCCACCCTGCCTCAGACTTCTGGCCTCTAAGCTGTGAGAGAATAAATTCCTCTTGTTTTAGGTTTATGGTAATTTGTGTGTTGTGATTGTTACAGCAGCCACATGAAAGGAATACATCAGGTCTTCCAAAATTATACTCAATCTCAATCAAAACTTATTTTCTTGACAGCATACTTTAATTTGGTGTTACAGAGGACCGAAATCGAGTTAGATCAATTCACCCTAAGGAGAGTCCCTGATGCTCTAAGGGGCAATGAAATTTTTAAAGGAGGAGATTTAAAATTATTCAAATTCTGGGGTGCCTGGGTGGCTCAGTGGGTTAAGCCTCTGCCTTTGGCTCATGTCATGATCCCAGGGTCCTGGGATCGAGCCCTGCATCAGGCCCTCTGCTCAGCGGGGAGCCTGATTCCCTTCCTCTCTCTCTGCCTGCCTCTCTGCCTACTTGTGATCTGTCAAATAAATAAATAAAATCTTTTTAAAAAGTTATTCAAATTCTTTTTTTTCCTCTCTCATTCAATTTTTGTTTTAATGGCTCTCAAAATTCTCTGACAGATTTTTGGTCAAGTTGTTTCCATTAAAAACTACCGATTTTAAAATTTGATAACTTAAAACTGCCACACATGCAAAACCACAAATGGTCCACAAAACATCCTCCTTGCTTTCTGAAGGTTTTACGATGCCTTATTATCAACCAGTCTTTTACTCTTCAACTTAAATGGCCAACTGACACAAACGGCTATAAGACTGTTCTCCCACCACTGGTTAAGACTTGGGTGGTGGGTATTGGAAAGAATATTCATTTAGTCTTCTGAGTTTCTGGGCAGACTTGGTGACTGGGCCATCTCCAGCTGCCTTCTTGTCTACTGCTTTGATGACACCCACAGCAATCATCTGTCTCATGTCCTGAATAGCAAAACTGCCCAGAGGAGGATAGTCAGAGAAGCTCTCAACACAGAGAGACTTGCCAGGAACAGTATCAACGATGGCAGCATCACCAGAGTTCAAGAACTTGGGACCATCTTCCAGCTTTTTTCCAGAACGACGATCTATCTTCTTGTTTGGCTCAGCAAACGTGCAGGCAACATGAGCTGTGTGACAGTCCAGCATAGGTGCACTGCTCTGGCCTGGAAGTTGCCGGATAATCACGTGAGCCATGAAGCCCCCTGCCTCCATGGGTAGATCATTTTTTGCTGTCACTAGCCACACTGCCATGACGAACATCTTTGAGAGATAACCTTCTTGACACTGAAGACATTGTCTTCTTGACATTGTCCCAGGAAGACCTCACTCAAAGCTTCATGGTGCATTTCAACAGACTTGACTTCAGTTGTAACATCGACTGGAGCAAAGGTGACCAGAATGCTGGGTTTCAGAACACCAGTCTCCATTCGGCCCACAGGGACAGTACCAATACCACCAATTTTATAGACGTTCTGGAGAGACAGAAGCAAGGCTTGTCAGTTGGACGAGATAGTGGCAGAATGCAATCCAGAGTTTCTAGCAGCATGGTTCCACTGGCGTTCCCATCTTTACAGGTGACTTTCCATCCCTTGAAATAAGACATGTTAGCACTTAGCTCCAGAATGTTGTCACCATTCCAATCAAAAGTTGGCACAAAAGCTACTGTATTGGGGTTGTAGCCAATTTTCTTAATGTAGATGTTGACTTCCTTAACAATCTCCTTGTATCCTGTCCAGCTAGCTCTAGGACAACTCAGTGGAACCCATTTTTTGAACACCAACAATTAGTTGTTTTACACCCAGTGTGGAAGCCAGAAGGCCATGCCATCGGGTCTGCCCATTCTTGGAGACACCTGTTTCAGATTCACCAACACCAGCAGCAATAACCAGGACAGCACAGGCAGCTTGACATGTGCCTGCAATCATGTTTTTGATAAAGTCTCTGTGTCCTGGAGCATCAATGGTGGTCAAATAGTACTTGCTGGTCTCGAATTTCTACAGGGAGATATCAATGGTGATATCGTGTTTACATTCAGCTTCCGGTTTTTCTAAGACCCAGGCATACTTGGAAGGAGCCCTTTCCCATCTCAGTAGCCTCCTTCTCAAGTTTTTCAGTAGTTCTTTTGTCGTTCCACCATGTTTGTAGATCAGATGACCAGTAGTGGTAGACTTGCCTGAATCTACGTGTCCAGTGATGATGATGTTGATTTGAGTCTTTTCCTTTCCCATTTTGGTTTAGGTTGAGTGGCATTTTTCATGACACCTGTGTTCTGGCTGCAACCCCATTGCGAAAAAGCTAAAATTCCTCAAATTCATGTCTCATTGGTAAGACTAATGTAAAGAAATATAGTGGACGGAAACTGTAAGCAGTGGGGTACAAACTGGAAGGTGGGAGGACAACAAACAGGCAAATTACAAATGAAGGTCTCCCCCAGAAGGGCTATCCCCTTAGTAGGGTCCTTTTGGCTGTGAGAACTTACAGCTTCTTCAAACACCATACATTCTTTCTCAGTGGCTTGGATATCACTGTGTCCAATGCCTGGCACACAGTGAATGCTGGATCTGACGGTGAAGAAAAATGGAGAGGACAGGGAGGAAGGGTAAGAGCTGGCCTGTCACCTTTAGGCACCGATGGGATCAGGTGACCCACCCTCAGACCTCCATGATTACAGCCCATACCATGGAACTGTTATTAACATTGCTGTAATGTACATGTCTCCCCAACCTGCATCTTTTCCCCAAGTTCTCAGTCAGGTATTGTAATTTACAATACTTTCTTCTTTTCAGTAACATACACCTCTAGTTTTCTGTGCAAATTTATCCTGTAGAACAGATGAAATCTTCAGGCTACAGAAAGAGCCAAAGCTGTGAACCAAAGATGCTCAGTGGTAACTTCTGGATCCACTCAAGTTAATTAAGAGCAAAAAGCTGTAATTACCAACCCAAAAGAAAGCCAGTTGCTGAGAATAATCAAAGATAAAGGACACCATTCACGGCATCTGCAACACACTTTCCGAAGCAATGTTAACATCCAAATATGGGAGGCAACAGCCTCATCTCTCCTGCAATCTCCTTAAAAAGTAGTATTTCTCAGTGTTTATATTTATACAGTATACTGTATTTATACTAGTTCTTGTATTTCTCTTTAAAGTCCAAAAATAAATGGTAAAATCAGACAACATGGGGTCTGCCTATGGAATTAGCTCCAGCACAGATGCCAAAATAATCCTCAGGGCTCCTCTCCCAATTTTTACTTCATTCAACAAGACAATGTGGGAAAACTGCATTTGAGAGCATCTACTATTTTCAAGTACTACATAGACAGGAAGGAGACAAATCATTGCACATAGGAGACAACACTCAAGGAAAGTAGTGCAAATGCCTTACAGAATATCTGGACAAGCAGAGCTACAAAGCCCCCTTTGTTCCTGGGAAGCCTTCAATCTAGCAATTAAGGCATACCACCTAGGATAGCCTGGAAGTCCCCTCTTCCTTTGCTCTCCCGCTGCCGCCCGCCCGGGGTAGCGGTTCCTACCTGCAATTGGCCCATCAGGCCACCATCAGTTGTTAAATACCAAATGGTGGCCTCCAGCTTCAGCCGGAGCAGTGCTCCTCAAACTTTGAAGTACACTGGAGTCCACAGAGGGCCTTGTTGCCTTTCGATTCGGTTTGGTCCGGGGCGGAGCCTGAGATTCTGTGTTCCTAAAGAGCACCCAGGTGGCTGGTCTGAGACATACAGTTGGAGTCCCAAGGGATTAGCGCACTTTGTTTTTCCTTAAAACAAAGCCAACCCAACTTCTGAAGGCATGAGATTCTAGTAGCAGGTGTGACGTGTCGAGATTTCCATAAGGGTCGAAAGAAGCGGAAAAGCCTTTGGATAAAGGGTGGTGCTAAGTAGCAAGCGTGGTTTCAGAGCTGCTGGCCCAGTCAGCAAAGACTGACAGGTACTGTATGGAAAAACAGAAAGCAAAGAACAGACTGCTTCAGAAATGAGAACAAAGGAGATATGGACAAAGCCCTGGGAAATCTATGATGAGCACAGGTTTCCCAAGTCTCTGGACTCCTTCCAGCACCTTCTGTGTGTGTCCTCATGGTTGGAGCGACTGTAGTTACACTGGCCCTCCTCATCTTCACCAGGTTGCATGGACAGGCACTGTCCCCCCACATACTTCCTGTTGATTCCATCACTGAGCTGAGAATACTACTGGTGATCAGAGCATGGTGAGGAAGCGGGGATGCTGAGTAAGTTAAAGTCCAGAGAAGTTGCCAGCCTAAGAGGGTACCCAATACATGCCTGCTGGAATAGGCATAGGTAGTGACCACTGTGTTGAGGCTACTGGACTGGGGCCATCAGTAGAATATTCTCTCCTTTTTTTTTTTTTAAGATTTTTTATTTATTTATTTGTCAGAGAGAGAGGGAGAGAGAGCGAGCGAGCACAGGCAGAGGCAGAGGGAGAAGCAGGCCTCCTGCCGAGCAAGGAGCCCGATATGGGACTTGATCCCAGGACGCTGGGATCATGACCTGAGCTGAAGGCAGCTGCTTAACTAACTGAGCCACCCAGGCATCCCGTATTCTCTCCTTTCTTAGAGTGCCAGTCCATGGGCCATGTCCTTTTCTGCTGGGTATTCCCAACTTCTGGCTCCTATCAGGATTCACAACATGCTGCCATCACAGCACTTGTGAGAAGTAGGAGCACATACAGGGGGCCCACGGACGCAGCTGATGCCTCCAACAACAGTTACACCAGCCAAGGGCGGGCAGCCAGATGTCCTACAGAATGCTTGCCAGCGTTAAGTCACAGTGTCCTTGACTAGACTCTCCTGCACAGTAACAGAGAGGAAACCGCAGCAGCTGGCCCTGGAGGTCACACGGCAAATCCACAAGCAGGGGAACACTTTGAGCCAGCAGCTTGGTGTGCACTGCCCGGCAGCCTCATGTCTTCCGCTCACCCCTCAGACGCTCCTGCAGTAAAATGGTGTACTGGATTTGATGGTTTTTCAGGTTCCTCTCAGAGGAAGCATCCCGCCATTCCACATCCTGTGACGCTGCTGACTTCAGAAAGAGAGCCTAGGAATTCAACTCCCTTCATACCTCCTCTTGCTGGTCCTGAGAAGTGAAGTAGGGTCCACTGGAGCCCTGTTTTCGCCACTCTCTGGCAAAGACTCACATTTTCTCACTTGATTAAATCCTCAGTCCCATTAATGAAACTAGAAAAACCTGCTCTCTGTATTAGAGGTGAATGTTGGAGGGAGAGCTCTGAAACCACCCAGAACACTTTGTCTTAGAACAATTTGGCTAAAACTGCCGAATATTCACTACATTTTTCTCTTTCTATTCACTTCCTCTTCCCCTTCCCAAATCCATAAACCCTCAGTTTCTAGAATTGGGAACAAACCCCTAAGAGTCCTTCTTTGCAGTGTTTGGAAGCTACAGGTCAACTCTATAAGGAAAAAAAAAAAAAAAAAAAAGCAATGCTCACAACCCTAACATACATATTCTGCTTGTGACTGCAGTGTTCTCCACAAAGGTCTTCAGATGCTAGGAGTCTAAGTGTGGACTAATACTTGGTTAGCATTGTCTAATTTCTAAGTAGTCTTCCTAGTTTTGCTTTGAGGCTAATGTTTGCCTCATTTGAAATGACTCTGATGTTAAGAAACTTCTGTGCTTAGAGCCTTTTTCAGTCTCCCACACGCAGAGAGGACCCCGCTGGCCAGCAGGCACAGGTGACCCCACCTGAGAGACGGGGTATCCAACTACCGCCCCAAACATTTGTCCAATTTGGGTCAATTTAACAAACCTTATGAGAAAGTACTGTGGCCTTTTCAGGAGAGGGAAGCTCTCTTCCAGATGAGGAAAAAAACAAAACATGAAATGAATGAAAGTGTCACACACAGGTGCAGAACCCATGAAACACCACCACCTGAAAGCCACTGAAGGACAGACTTCTGGACAAAATGACACTGAATTGGGCACCTTAGTCTTATTTTAGGTGCCTTGCTTATATTTACTTATTTCATTTCAGGGGCCACCTCGTGGCCTAGTAGATACACTTGTTGTCTCCATTTCACAGATGAGACCACTGAGGCCCAGCCCAAAGTCTGGCCCCGCTGGGAGAGAGGTGGAGCTAGAATGTGAGTGCCTGTTGGGCTGTGGCACCTATAGTTCCTGACTCTGCTTGGTTCTGGGTGGGAACTAGGTCAAGGTCAGGGAACACTTTATCGACCTCCTGCCGAGGAGGGTTCAAGGGAAGATGGCCATGAGGGTCTGGGCCAGGCACTTTCCTGCAGTGTGATGTGTGATTAGAGCTTTCAGGCTGGGACAGAATAGTCCTTGCTTTCCCTGAACCGGGTGAGGTGTTCCCTCTCTCCCAGAAAGGGCTGCCGCCGCTGGAGGACACAGTGAGCAAGGACGAGCCTGCACCCCATCTCCACCCACCTACCCACCTTCACTTGGACCCCCTGCCAAGCCACACTCGGGTACTTACAGCCCTGGGCAGGCTGCAGAGCCTAGCTCCTAGAGCAAACATGAGAAACTAAACAGTTTGCACAGAATGAAATTTGGCCCGTGGAAGGTGCCTGCAGCTGGCGGTTAACACCGGCAGTAAGAGGATCAACGCCTAGTCCGCTGGCTTAAGAGGGGGGTGGGGTGGGGTGAGAAGTGTGCGTGCTCCCTTTTACCCATTCACGTTAGTTAATTTGGATGATAAGGGTTCATGTTTAATCCCTTTGTGTGCGAGTGAATATACTGAAATCGACAACCCCTGAGAGGGCACCGGCGGCTGGCAGAGCGACCTGCTGGAGGGTGCAGGTCGTGTCCAATCTGGCCTGATGTAAAAAAGAAACGTCCCACGGAGACTGAAAGCAAGACCGAGAGGGACACCTTAGGAGTGCGTGGTGCCGACCAAGCCCCACACCTCCCAGGCCACATCGGGTGGGCCGCCCTTTTCCCCAAGGCCCAACACCCAGACGGCCTCTGCGCCCTAGGAGTCCCCTAGGTCCCACCAGGCAGCGGGGCCCCTCCTTAGCCACTTCTACTGAGGACTAACGACTGTCAAAGGGAGAGCCCGGGCCCTGCCATGGCCCAGCAGAGTAGAGAGAATTTAGGCGAACTGGGGGGCAGAAAAGGAAGGAAAGCTATCTAAGGCAAGGTCTCAGTTGTTCTAGGAAGAGATCAGAAAGAGGTGACAGCTCGGTGGCTCTAGAGCAGGTTGTAAAACCAAATTCATTTTTATAGTTTCCATCTGCAAGAAAGCTCCCACCCCACCGATATCCCCGCACGCCTGGAGCCCCCCGGGTGCGGGTCCGAGGCCGCAAACGCGAGCGAGCCCTGCGGGTGGGGGAGGAGGCCCCCCGGCCGCCGGCCAGGCTGCCCGCAGGGGCGCAGGAGGCGGAGAGAGTTCCCAGCCGCCGCCGCCCCCCTCCTTCCCCTCGGGCCCATCCGGCAAATTTCTTCCCTGGTTTCTGTTCGTGCCTTCCCTCCCTCCTCCTCCCCCGATATATTCGCTCTCTAAAACCATAAAAAAGAGATCAACTTCCCTAACTTCACGGAGCCCTTTTCAGTGACAAATATTGATGCCCAAAGTGTCTGCGCTCTCCCGCCCCCAAACGTTAAGAAAAGGCGCCCGCGAAAGGGGGACATAAAAAGTTAACAATGCTGTGAAAATATGTTTGCAGAAAATAGACAATCGTTGGATTAAACGTATTCAAGTATGAAATAATGCCTTTTTGTGTCAAAACTTGGGCGATGGGCGGGTACAAAAGTTCCCTGTGGCAGCTACTTGCTCCCTTTGTGAGCCGTGCGCTTTGGCGTCTCCACTTGGGCGCATTACTCAGAGCACTCTAAGCGCGATTGTTTCTCCCTTTCTAATGACATTTACCGGATCAAAACATGCTGTTAATTCGATCAGAAGGCTTCACCCTCCCTGACAAAGCCACAATAATTTCTCCTGAAGTTTGTTAAATTGACCAAAATTAGGCAAATGAATAGGGGTTTGTAGGCGCCCCCTCTCGCAGGTGACGTCGTATAATGCTCGCCTGGGCCAGCTGCATTCCCCCTTTTCTTCTCGGCCCACTCTTCTCCATGTTGCCCCCCCAATCCTCCCAGCCCCCCCCACACGCGCACACACACACACACACACACGCCTGCCTGTCTCTCCTCCCCCACCCTCTGGCATTATTAAAATTTAGCCCAATGAAACTATTCATACTTTTCAATGGACATTTTCGTATAGGATAATAGGCTACAAATTGAGCCTTCTTCCCCCCGCGAAGAGAGAGCCCGAGGGGGGAGAGAAGAAAGCAAGCGACGTGGTCAGGGAGTAGGGGGGAGCGTCGCGTGCCAAAGACCCGCGGGAGGGGCGAGGCGAGGCGGGAGCCTCGTGTGCCAGCCGCAGCCCCACACCTGCCGGGATGTCCGGACAAATAAAGCGGTGTAAACAAAAAGGGGGGAGATGGACGTGTCACCAAGTCGTGTGAGAAAAGCCTGGGAACAAACGGGGCGCCTCCGTCTCCAAGAGCTCTCCCTTGAACCCGGCGGAACAGCCTATTAAAGGCTTACTTAATTACTTTAATGACTCTGGACAGGCTTTAAAACGCACTCGGCGCTGGGACTGCGGGCTTGCTGGGATTTGTAAACAGGCCATCGTGTGAGACTCAGCGGTGGGACTAAAGGAGGCGACACTGTTTTGTGAGGGTCCTCGCCCCCCGGTGCCCGCGGCCGCTGCGCCCCGGCGCTCTGCGCCTGCGACTGCTGCAGGCGCTCGCTCGCCCGCCGGCCCCAGTTTACCGCCTCCTTTTCCCGCCCGGGCTGTTGCCATGCAAATGTTATTCCCCCGCCGATCACGTGTCCTTTGAAGGGCCACGTGGATTAACAAAGCTGATCTGCCCCCAGCTCGCCCCCCTCGGCTGCTAATTTTTTTTTTTTAAACTTCTTTAAAACTGATCTTGAATGCATACATCCCCCAAACGCAGCTCCCCTAATCCTATGGAATAATTCAACTCGTGAATGCACTTGGAGCCCTAGATGACCGCTTTATAAGGCGGTCCCTCGGAGTTGGAAGGCTGCAGTCTACCTGGGACACTCGAGGAGGCACACGAGGCGGAAAGTGGACGGGTGACTCGCGCCACCGCCTCTCCCGAGGGCGCGTACTGACCAGGATGTCAGACAAGCTCAAGGAACGCAAAGTGAGTCGGCTGAGCCCAGACGGCCCTTGCGCACTGATGGTGGGGGCGTCTGACTCCCCGAGCTGCCACCTGGCTGGACCGACGTCAGGGATGCGACACACGGGACTCTCGGGCGGAGGAACCTTGAGTGGTTTGAGTAGGGAATGAGGTTAGAGAGAGGAAACTCCTTAACTGAGGAGGAGCCCACGCCCAGACTGGTGGCCACCTCCCCAGTGCCCTGGCGCTCAGCTTGACGGCGTGGCCCGGTCGGCCGGGTAGGGCAGCTGGAAGAGGAGCGCACCAGCCTGCGCGTGGGAGGGCAGAGCTCATTTAACCCTTAAGTGGAGGTGCAGGATCCCTTCCCGGGGGAGCCCCTGGGCAGCGTTGCGGGCTGGGAAGACGGCTGACACGCATCTACAGCCATGCCTTGGACGACTCCCTAGGCAACACTATCCTAAACGTAACAAACCTCTGTTCGCAGAGAACCCCCGTTTCCCACAAAGTGATAGAAAAGCGGAGGAGGGACCGGATTAACCGCTGCTTGAACGAGCTGGGCAAGACTGTGCCCATGGCCCTGGCGAAGCAGGTAATGTCAGAGGCCGAGCTTACAGAGCCGGGCACTGGGGATCCTCCGCTGCCACTCGCGGCAGGGATGCAGCGGGTCTGGAGACTCTGGGGGCCCGAGTGCCCGGTGAGCCCCAGGCGACCCTCTGCGCAGATCCACTGCGGCGCCCTGCTCGCTGCTCCAGATAAAACCGCGCACCCAGCCTGCTGGGGTCGGCTTGCGCCAGCTGGATCGCTGCGACGAGCCCTTCCTCCTTTTGCAGAGTTCCGGGAAGCTGGAGAAGGCGGAGATCCTCGAGATGACCGTTCAGTACCTGAGAGCCCTGCACTCGGCTGATTTTCCTCGGGGAAGGGAAAAAGGTGGGCGCCGGTTGGGCAAAGGGGAACCTGGGCAGGGAGAGTTCGCCGCATAGGGACATGGGGGTGGGAGTGAGGGTGAAGGCCTGCAGGAGAGGTCTCCACTCTGGATGCGGCCAAGGGTGGGGGGGGGGCGAGGTTGTACGTAAGGAAGGAGGACGGGGGTTTCTGGGGACGCTGGTTCCGTCGCCTCCTCTCAGGTGGAGAAGGGTGGGGTCTGGTTCTTAAGGAGAAGGAGGTCGTTTGCTTGTGCTTTTCTGGCCTCTAGACTGGGGTTGGAGAGGACAGGCATCAAATGGGAACTCTGGCCCAAAAAAACCGTGATGGGAGGGAGGTGCCTGGCACCCATGTCTGGCTCCCGGTGGGGAAGGGGCTGCTCATGTTTTTTGTTTGTTTACTCGCCCCTCCAGCAGAACTGCTAACGGAGTTCTCCAACTACTTCCACTACGGTTACCACGAGTGCATGAAGAACCTGGTGCATTACCTCACCACCGTGGAGCGGATGGAGACCAAGGACACCAAGTACGCGCGCATCCTCGCCTTCTTGCAGTCCAAAGCCCGCTTGGGCGCCGAGCCCGCCTTCCAGCCGCTAGGTTCGCTCCCGGAGCCGGATTTCTCCTATCAGCTACACCCAGCAGGGCCCGAACTCGCGGGCCACAGCCCCGGGGAGGCCTCCGTTTTCCCGCAGGGCGCTGCCCCCGGGCCCTTCCCTTGGCCTCACAGCACGGCCCGCAGCCCGGCACTGCCCTACCTGCCCAGCGCGCCCGTGCCGCTCCCGAGCCCTGCGCAACAGCACAGCCCCTTCCTAGCGCCAGTGCAGGGGCTGGACCGGCACTACCTCAACCTGATCGGCCACGCCCACCCCAACGCCCTCAACCTGCACCCCTCCCAGCACCCCCCAGTGCTCTGACGCTGCCTCGCCGACCAGATTTCTCCAAGCTTCAGGTGCTGCTTAGGAGAAATACTGTATATTGTACAGGTGTAAATATTGTGCCAACAAAAAACTGGGTGGGGGAAGGCCAAGAGCAAATTAGTCTCCTGAAGGATCTCCCCCCTGCCAATAAACGATTTCTGATAAAGACCCAAGAGATGGATTTCTTTGTTACCGCCTGTTCCTCCACAACCGCGCTTGGAGGTGCGGAGGGCGCGAGTCTGATAGGGCCAAAGTGATGATCTTCAGTACCTGGGGGTAGGGGGCGCCGCGGGGTCTGAGGAAGAGGGAGGAAAGCCTAAATAGAGCCTCGCTTCGGGGCTGGAAGTCGTGGCTCCCTCGGGGCTCCAGACCCGCACGCGACAGGTGCGCACCATGGGCATTTGCCTCGGAGCAGGAGGCGCGCGAAGAAATGGTCCCATGACTCTCAGAAAATGCAAACCGAGGACCCGCCTCAAACTGGCTTTAGCGGACTTTCGCCAGCTCCGACCCGGTCGCCCTTCCTACCATGAGACAAGGCCGGGGTCTCACGCGCAGCACGCGCGGGCTAGCCTGGAGAGCGGCGCGGCTCAGACCCCCGGGATGCAGGACTGTTTACGGCCTTAACACGTCTCTGAAAAACAAAACAGAGAGAGGAAGTAACTTCTGAGCTATGGATCAAAAACAACATATACGGCGAAGTTTGTTAACTTTGGGAAGACAACTACTGGGCGCCGCCGGAAGGTTCAGGGAAGCTGGCCTTGCCGTTTTTGCGCACAGATCAGCTCAGCTTCAGGGACGCTAGGCAACCGAGTGAGCAGCCGGCGGCGACCGGGTCCAGAGACGCGCTCCGCAGGGGACTGCAGCCTCTGCAGACCCCCCACCATCCGCCGCTGGCGCGGGGTCCGAACGCTGGGCTGGCTGTCCAGGTTCACAGGCCCGGTGAGAAAAAGCCCCCCTCTTCCCCCGCTTCCCGAGAGAGGGAGGCTGGGTTTTAACCTTCTGCTCAACCCAGAACGTCGTGAGGAAAATTTTCGGGGCCCAGAGGAGACAGCCAGTGATCTTTAGGAGATTAGGGTTTTCAGTTCCAACAGGATCTGCCCCCTACCCACAACACAGCGATACACTTAAAATAGCAAACAAACATGTTTTTCTAAAGGCCCAAATAGCAAAATGAGCCTGCTATTGTAGGGTAAAATGAACAAGGTATCCAAGCTGCTAGGCTACTGTGTTTGCTGCCAGTGGAAAATTTTTTTCCTCCATTGATTTTTTTCCCTCTTTGTTCCTTTATTTCCTTTTTTTGTTGTTGTTCCCCAGCTCTGATACCCTTTAAATAAATAATTCGAAATCATGTAGCGTGTTTTCCTGTTTCCAGAGGCCACCTAACCAAACTACAACGATTTGTCTTCTCCCAGATTAGCTGGAGGACAATAAATTAACTTATTCCATTTCTGCGCACCGAGACTATTCACTGAGGTCACAGAACAGGATGACCTGTAATTTGTAAACCATCAAACCTGATTGATACAGACACTGGCAAAAAAAAAAAAAAAAAAAAAAAAAAAGAAAAAAAAAAAAAAAAAA
>ML098849.1:56354-79369 GCA_003697995.1 Taxidea taxus jeffersonii
ACATATACATCTTACATTCCCGGGGACCATCCCCTCAGGCAAAAAAACAGAAACAATTAAAAATATAAAAAACAAAAACCAAATATACAGACACTGGCAAAAAAAAAAAAAAAAAAAAAAAAAAAAAGGATAAGAAAGAAAGAAAAGAAAAAAAATAATAAACCGTCTTCATTGCCTTGCCCATAAAGTGAAATTTAAAAGCTCATGGAGGGGCACAGGAAATCTATAAACTTTAGAAAAGTTCTTGCAAGTGAGGAGTTCTTGCCCTAATATCTACTCCACATCACTACAATACTCATCTATAAAATGTGAGATGAGAATACCCTGTCCCCTTTCGAACTAAGAGAGCAGGAGCCTGAAAGCAAATGTCAGGCCAGGAGGTTTTCCGGATCACAAACATACATTGCGCAGTATGGGATGGAAGTGAATTATGCAAAAATGGGAGAATGCACGGTGCCTATTATTGGAACACATGTCTTACACCCATTTTCATCAGCGCTGGATATAGAATATGAAGAAGGCCTTTCAGGCTTTTTTTTCTCTGAGCATTAAGCCAATCTGAATTCCCTTTGGCAGTGAAGCATTAAAGATATAGTGTTACCCTGGAAATATAAATTATTAATATATTCAGCATTTTTGTCACTCCTCAACTGTTAACCAAATTAGACAAAACTTTCTTTTACTAAGTAGATTTTCTCTTTGGGATTAGCTTTGGGAATGCACAGGGCCACCACAGTAAAAACTTTGGTCATTTACATATAATTTTGCAAACTTCCACTGGCCCATGACAGTCTTTGTACCTCAAATGTTGGTATTCTTGATTTTTTTTTTCTTTCTCATTTAACTGTGGAGGATAAAACCCTGCTTTGGATTTACAATGACTTTAGGATAAAAGTCTCCCTCTCCTTTTTCTTCCTCCCCCTTTCTGTGTGTGTGTGTGTGTGTGTGTGTGTGTGTGCGCGCGCATGTGTGTTGTGTCTTTTTCAGAAACCTTCATCTGAAGTTCCAATTATCCAGGCTTGGCCAAAAGTCAAACTTGGAATAGTCTGACTTTGCAAAAGATTAAAAATGTCACTCCAAAATGGAATAGATTCAAATCAGATTGTGACTTTAAAGTGTTCTTTCCTGCACTTTCTCTGACAACACATTACTCTCAGCCTCCCTGTCCCAAGCCCCCACCTCCTCCGCCCTCTGTCTGAGTCTCTTATGCCCAATCCCTCCACTCTTTCTTTTAAGTAAGTTGTATAGTAATGGTTTCCAAGAGAGGCTCAACCAAACCCAGAAATAACAAAAAACAAAACACAGTGGGTTTGGCTGTAGGTGACCCATTGTGATGCCTCTGAAAGGGGCAACCTCTTGCTTCTTGGGCTTCATCCTTGAGTGGACAAGAATAAAAATAATCATCCCCATGAAATCAAAGGTTTTCTCCAGAGGCTTGAGGAACAAAGCTGATGGCTGGTGCTCTGGGTCGGTCCCTGTGGCTCTGGAGGGCCAGAAGTGGGAGCTTCCAGGCTCTCCAGCCGCCCCTGCTGAGAGGGTGGTAATACAGAGCTCACTTGTGCTTCCAAGCGTTATTGAACAAACACAGTCCACGTATCCGTGAGGGCCCTCCAGTCTGGGCTGCTACATACCAGGCAAGGAAGCTGGAGGAGCAGCTCTGTAAGAGCTTCCCTGGCCCCACAAAAGTATGGCATTCCTAGGAACATGGTAATGGGTGTCTGCACCCATGAGGCAACGTGCAGCATTTAGTAGGTGCTCAATAAACATTTGGGGAATGACTAAATGAAGTACCTAACAGTGCTGAGCCTCTTGGAATTCTTCATCTCCCCTAGACCTCTTGTTTCTGGCCCTGAGACCCCTCCCCACTTCAACAGAGACCAGAAAGCACCGGTATAGCCAACTGGAAATATATGGTATAACTTGCGTACATTCTGAGGGTCGCCAGGCATAGCAGTGGCTCTGCCTTTGCCTAGAAATTCTACCTTGTGGTCTGGTAGCAGGAGATGGTGCTTGGCCTGGTTGGTGAAGGCTGTTAACTCTTGCTGAGGGCCTAGCTAAACGCAGACCCCGAATCCAGGATTTGAACTCAGAACTAACCTGATGGGGGTTCTGATCCTTTCATATGAGAAAGATCCAAGACTGGGCTGAGCCAGATTCTACCCTCTTTTCTGCATCATTATTTGTTCAGAGTGTGGCTTTTGGAGCCACGCTACCTGGATTTGCATTCCAGCTCTGCTGCACACGAGCTGTGTGCCTTCGGACAAATTGCTAAGCCTCAATGTGTCTGTTTCATCATCTGTAAAATAGAGATATTAAAAGTGCATAAACCACCTATGGGTTGCTAGGAGGATTAAGTGAATTGGTACATTCAAAGCACTCTAGACAGTGTCTGGCCCATAGTGAATGTTCAAGAGATGTTAGCTACTATAATAATAATTATCTAGTACTCCATCATTTCTCCCAAAGAATCAAATCCTTGGGGCTACCTCAAAATAAAAAGTAAAATGTCAAGGCAATCATTAAAAATATATGAACCGGGGCGCCTGGGTGGCTCAGTCATTAAGTGTCGGCATTTGGCTCAGGTCATGATCCCAGGGTCCTGGGATGGAGTCCCACATCCGGCTCCCTGCTCAGCGGGGAGCCTGCTTCTCCCTCTCACACTCCCCCTGCTCGTGTTCCCTCTCTCACTATATCTCCATCTCTGCCAAATAAATAAATAAAATCTTTAAAAAAAATCTGAACACTCCCCGCCAAACAAATCTTAAACCTCCATTTAGGGCAAGTGGGGGTAGGGAGCTCTAATTCCAGCACATGGTCAATTTGGGGGCTGTGGGCCCTTCTCCCAGTTGTGACTGTTACTCAAAGACCCCTGATCCTTGGAGGGCCATCTCTCACACTCTCCCCTCCACAGAAAGCTGGCCTTATGTTATCCTGCAACAGTTCTTGTATCTGCATTCCCACATTCTCACTTCAATTACACATCCGTGCTTATTAACATACAAATCTTGACTGGAGCAAATGGTTGTTTGGAACATGGGGTACACGAATAAACAAATTCAATATTCCTTAAGTACACTTTCTAATGCAGCTTTCTGCTCTTCTCAGCATCTCCCCCCAGCCCCCACCACTCTCCCCACGCAAGCCATTCCTCTGTCCTCCTCTTCACCTGCCTGCACCACTGCTGGCTCCAGGCTTGACCCCTGATGCAGGTGAAGGCTGTGCCCTGGAGGGACCCTGCCCCAAGTGCTCATTCCCTTGCTGTCTTTTGCCTTCAGTCCTCATTCTCCCCACTTTTCGGATTGCTTGTCTCCTGTTATCTACTTCTCCATGGGTCGGGGCCTGGCTTAAGAATGTGTTTGCGGGGATGCCTGGGTGGCTCAGTTGGTTAAGCGGCTGCCTTCAGCTCAGGTCATGATCCCAGCATCCTGGGATGGAGTCCCACATTGGGCTCCTTGCTCAGCAGGGAGCCTGCTTCTCCCTCTGCCTCTGCCTGTGCTCGCTCGCTCTCTCTCTCTGACAAGTAAATAAATAAATAAAATCTTAAAAAAAAAAAAAAAGAATGTGTTTGTGTCCCCCGTGTGGAAGGGATATCCCTGGAGGAATCCTTCTGACACCCTTAGCGTTCCCTTCCTGGTCTGCAGCTGTCAAGGGCGGTGCTCAGGAGCTGGGCCCAGGCATCCAGCTGGCCACAGAAGCCCTTTCTCTCTCTGGCTGCCAATCTGCCCACAGGGGGCAAGCAAGCATCCCTATTAGGCTGGTTGGCAGATTTCTAGCTCTTCCTATACTTCTTCTGGATAAGTTTAAGTTTAAGGTCAAGTGTTGCAAGCCCACCTCTTCATCCTCTGATCAGTAACAAAACAGACATTTTTATCTCCACCTGACACCTACATCTGTGTCTCAAATGATTCAGAGCACAGAGAGGAGGGAAAAAAAAAAAGACTAATCAGATAGCCTGAAACCCCAGAACCTGGGGGCCTACACATGTGCAGCTAGGAAGGTAGATACACACATACACCCGTGGGCATCGGCCATGCCCACCCCAGAGCACGCGTGTGTGTGTGTGTGCACACAGGATGTCTGCTTGGGTACACGAGTGTGCACATGGATGGGCAAACGAGCCAGAGGAAAGAGCCACCCACTGAAGAGAATGGCTAGGTGAGAACTCAAGGGACCCAGCTATTTCTGGTTGGCTTGGCAGATAAGCAGCAGCATGACCAAGGTCTGCACACCTGTTCCATGATAAACTTTGCCAAGCCCTCTGTACCAAGGGAAGAACTGAAGCAAAGCAGGAGAGAGGCAGTAGGCAGTGTGATGCCGATGGGGGTCTGGGAGAGAGCAGGAAAGTCACCGAAGCCACAGAAAACGGGGGTGGGAAACGGAGCAGGAACTCTGCTCTGAGCTGCAGAGCAAAAGAGAGCTGGGAACCTGCGCACTTTGTAATTTCTCTATACCTGATGGGCCTCATTTATAATGTGTAGCTTAGAGGCAAGAGTCACTGAAAATCTAGTAGTTAAAACTTTATAAATATGATGAAACTTTTTAAATCCAGTATTTCCAGGAGACCTCTTGCAAGGTTTGACAAAATCAAAGTCCCTCCATCACTGTTTTGTTATAGGTCCATCCGTAGAGGTCTTTTTTTTTTTTTTAAGATTTTATTTATTTATTTGCGAGAGCAAGTGAGCAAGAGAGAGCAAGCAGGACCAGGGGAAGAGGCAGAAGGAGAGGAAGAAGCAAACTTCCCACGGAGGGGGGAGTCTGATGTGTGGCTCAATCCAGAGACTGAGCCACCCAGGGGCCCCTAGAGGTCTTCCACAATAGAAGACTTCCATTTCTACTCACTAAACACCAGGACTTCATTTTTAAAAAGATTTTATTTATTTATTTGACAGACAGAAATCACAAGTAGGCAGAGAGAGAGAGGAGGAAACAGGCTCCCTGCTGAGCAGAGAGCTGGAGGCGGGGCTCCATCCCAGGACCCTGAGATCATGACCTGAGCTGAAGGCAGAGGCTTTAACCCACTGAGCCACCCAGGCGCCCCAGGACTTCATTTTCTACATAAACATGATTCCTATTTCGTATCTATGTCAGAATATAAAACTGTGGCCTAGTCCTGTTGCTAGAAAAAGAAAGAAAAAGAAATGCTGGAGGGTAGCCACGGGGAGAGTGCACACAAACCTCGGGACTACAAGGTACAACACGGCTCCGTACTTCTGGGATGTATTCTATCCCACTTAGATGGCCAAGCCATGACTGCAACCCATACAGCCTCCGCAAAACTGGGGGGAAGTTGGGGGAGACAGTTCTGGACACTTAGAGAAGTTGTTTTGGAAAAATTCAAATTGCAGGGAGGGTCATTTGCAAATGTATATTCTGGCCGCAAGCCATCACCAACAAATTTGTGGAAGCCTGAAGAGTCCCTGATCTCACAGACCCTTCCCGCTCTGACATCCAGTAAAGAGGTAGGTAGACAGGAATACAACGGAACCTCATCTAAACTGTAGTACAGGACACGAGCAATATGGGTATTGTCAAATTAGAGCTGAATTGTACCTGTTCTGACCCCGAGCCCCTGGCCGATGATGGTCCAAACATGTGCGCTAACCCGAGGCTATGGGAATGGGGCAGGGGGAAGCATTTCTTGGGTGTATCTGTAATTTCAGAGGGACAGTGTTGATTCAGAGTGAAACATTTCTTTGAATGCAATTAAAAACTGAAAGAGAAGTTTTAGACATCCTAAAACTACTGAAGGTAGGATTGTGTTATCTTTCTTGGTATGAAAAGAACACTGATCAATGAGACAGTATTTTGGCATCTATTCAATTATGAATTACAGAGAGAGACACCAGGAAAGATGAACACGCTTTGGAGGATGATGGGTTTTAGGAAACAGTGAGTCCCAAGAAGCATCGAACGCTTCCTCTGAGGACAGTCCTATGGGTAGTAACAAAGGGATACGGAGAAGGAGAACATACGACGAATTTATGTTGTGCCTAATGGTGGTTTGGGGGCACGGTGTTTGCTGTGGCTTATAAGCATCTTCCAAAAAAGATTCTGTGGTCTGTTTTTACATCTAATGTCTGGTCATGCTTTGCCAAGACATGATGAACTTCATCTTATTAAGGAGGAAGGTGCAGAGCCAAGATACTGACCTGAGTTCTGGGAGGAAAACTATCAACATCCAGCCTCTTCAAAGGCCCTCTGTAGGGTCTTCTAGTCACCCTGGAGTTATAGGAGAGAAGATCATTGGATAAATAAACTCTTTCTCGCCAAATATATATCAAAACATAAATGTTTCTTCCCTTCCCTTCTTTCTCTACCCACCCCCTCTGGTCTCCATCACCAACTTTTTCTCTTATTAGGTAGGGTCCACTTATCCTGAGGGTTTCTTTGGAGTTCCTTAATGTAGGCAGGGGTATCCTAGGCAACAGAGGGGAAAGTGCCCCCGTTTTCTTTTCAGATCTCCTTACCTCCCCAGAGACTCACCATCTGCCTCCCCCCTGACCCACCACTGTTCCTTGGTCTGTCCCTCTTCCTTCTCCTGAACTGCACATCCAGTCATCACATCGGGTTGAGATTACCTTCTACCTCTTGAATCTGTTCACTTCTCTCTCCTCTGCCCCAGCCAGAGCCCAGGCCACCAACATCCCCCTCCAGCTTCCCACCCACCAACTGCCATGTTTGCTTCCTCTAATTCACTGTCAACATGGCCGCCAGAGTGATTTCTTTCTAACTTACAGATCCCAAACTCCCCTGCTCAGCATTATTCGATGCCTTTCCAGGCCTCCTGGGATAAAGTCCAAGTTCCCTGTTCAGGTCTTCCTATTGTGGCCCCCGCATACTTCTTGGGCCTCCCTGCTTGCTACCACCCCAGACTCTACATCAGGCGCACTGATTCCTCCATTGCTCAGGAGTACAGAGCTCTCTCTCCTGCCAGGCTCTCATGTATGCCACATTTCAGAGGCAAAGAGAAGTTCAGAGAACCTTTCCCCCTAGGTGACTGGTCAGCATGCTCAGACCTACCTACTCTTCTTGGATGGGATGTGGATGTTGCCTTGCCTCATGTGAAGGGGAAATGCCTATGTGCAGCAACACTGTGCCCACTCCTACAAATCTCTCTCTGAAATGGCTTCAGAAACATGGACAAAATCATATGAAAATGATGCTCTTGTCCATATGTTTTTCCTGGACTTTTTAAAAAAATATTTTATTTATTTATTTGAGAGAGAGACAGTGAGAGAGAGCATGAGTGAGGAGTTCAGAGGGAGAAGCAGACTCCCCAAGGAGCTGGGAGCCCGATGCAGGACTCGATCCCGGGACTCCAGGATCATGACCTGAGCTGAAGGCAGCCGCTCAACCAACTGAGCCACCCAGGCACCCTTTCCTGGACTTTTAAAATAAGTCAAATAGCGTCATTATTTGAAGCATTCAATATACTAAGAGGCATGGTGATTAAGAACATAGGCTCGGAGCTAAACTGCTTGGGTTAGAGTCTTGGCTCCATCATTTACTAGCTGTATGACCTTGGACAAATTATTTAACATTTCTGTTCTCAGTTCCCTGGTTAAATGGACCAACAGTACCTACCCTGTGGTGGGGGGGGTGGGAGAATAGTTAAGGCAGCAGTGCCTGGCCAGTGGTCTGTACCCAGGAACTTAGCTATTATGGCTGAAGTCTGCATGGGATTGTTATACAGACTAAGGCAATTGCCTTTGAAATTGATGACCTATTAATAATATTGGATATTTGGGGGGAAAGTTTATCTTGTCAATTCATTGTCTCTTTTTCCTTGAACCTGGCTTAATGATCATGTTTTCCTCTCTGTGTCAGAGAAGACATCAAGATGGAAGAAAGGAAGAGATCTTTTGCTAGGACTCGCTAGGTACCAGGCACAGGGGCAGCTCCAGAAGTTCTAACTAGAGCTCAGAGCAGCTCGGGGATGGAGAAGGGCGAGGGGATGTGTCTTAAAGCTGCGAACACACTGTTCAGGGAGGCCTTAGCTGAGCTGACGGGAAAACCCAGGGCCCAGTCCCCCAAAGGCACTCCTTGTTGTCTTCCCTGACTTAGCACGCTTCAAATGCTGTCGTCCCATCTCATCTTCACGGTCACCCTTGAGTTGCAGATGAGGGCTAACTCAGAGAGTCCGTCCTAAGGCACACAGTCTCTTTTGGGGCAGAGCTGGGATTTGAACTATGATATGTTTGCTTCCAGCCCAGTGTCCTTTCTTCTCTGCAGCAGCTGCCATAAATCAGGAAGATCTTTGTACTTTCTTAGAATAGTAGGGTTTGGATGGAAGCTTGAGAATACTCTTCTTGTGTAAAGTTGTGGTCCTCCAGGACTTCAAAACTGGGCGGTTAGATGTCCCAACATAGAGTCTTTAAAATGCAGGTTTCAAAAAATCATATAACATTAGAAGACTAATTACAAAAGCAATAGGTGCTCATTGCAGAAGGCTATAAACACATTCGAAAGTATAAGGAAAATACAAAAACACCCATAATACCACTATCCAGTTAAAAGCACATTTTTTATATGTTTCCTTAAAACCTTACTGTGCACACACTAATTTTAAAATGCATTTTAAATAGCGAATACATTTATGTGATATAAAATGTTTAAAGTACAAAAGGGTTAACAGCGAAAAGTCATCCTCCCCCACCACCACCCTGCCCACCCATTCTGTGCTTCTTCTGGGAAACAGTCACTATCACCAGTTTTTTATGTATCCTTTGAAAGCTAGTCCTTGCATACATATAAACAGAGTCATTTTACAATTCTCTTTATTTTAAAAAATGGCACATTTTAAAAAAAAGATTTATTTATGTTAGAGAGAGAGCATGCATGAGCAGGGGGAGAGGCAGAGGGAGAGGGAGAGAGAGAATCCTCAAGCAGACTCCTGGCTGAGCACAGAGCCCAATGCATGGCTTGATCCAATGACCCTGAGATCATGACCTGAGTCCAAATCAAGAGCTGGATGCTCCATTGACTGGGCCACCCAGGTGCCCCAAAATGGTATTTTCTTTTATGAGTAAATATAAACATACTGTTTCGTTCTCTCTTGACCTGACCCACCTTCCATCTCCTTTAGAGTCACGTCTCCTTCCCAGCATTTCACACTCATATTCACTCAGAAGGTTGCCCAGGCCAGTCAAAATCACCTTAAAATCTGCCTTCCTGGTAAATCCAGTGTGAGAGGGACCAAATTCTTGAAACTCTTTCCTGAGATCATTCGGTAATTATTGCATCGAAGAGACAGGAACCAGAAACCCCATCACCTGAAGCGTCTCTTTAGCAGGGCGGCACATATGCAGGATGTGTGACGTTCTGTCACAGCTCTTTGAACAACGTCCTTCTGGTAAATTAAGTCTAAGTAGGAAAGGTCACTGGGTCTAAACAACTTGCTTGTTCTACCCGTTACAACTCTGACTTCCAAAACTAGTCAAGCCCTCTCCTGCCTTTGCAAATGTTCTTGGTCCTTTCTTCTAGAAACTTGTTCTACCACCATCTCAACCTCCTCAGCTCCCTTCTTTACCTGGTGCACTCCAGCCCTCCCCTTTGAGATGGCATCACCAGGTCTTCTGGAGAGCTTACTCCGATGTCCCGCCACCCCCCAACTCTCATTAGGCACTTCTGTGTGTTCCTCATCCCGCTGCCAAAGCCCCCTCTGTCTTTCACTTCACAATGTCAGTTAAGTGCCTACAACAGGGACAGAGGAAATGGAGAGTGAGGCAAGTGATGGCCCGAGAGCAGTTATATAGCTTAATGGGGAAGAAATCAGGTAAGCAACTATTCAAGTGTGATAAATGCTAAAAAAGAACATTCAGGGTTGCTGGGGTGGTGGTGGGGGTCGTATCCAGAGCACAGTCCAGATGGGACAGAGAAGGAGACGTATCAGCTGGTACCTGAAGGGAGTATAGGAAGTGAGTTGGGGAAGTAAAGGAAGAGGGTTTCAGGTAGAAAGAACATCTTGTGTGAAGGCTCAGAAGCATGAAAGAGGAATGTTTATGGAATTCATGGTCATCATTATGGCTAGTGTGAATCGTCTTCAGATTTGATCAGATACGCCTTTTAAAAAGATCATTCTACAACGTGGTGGTTGCCAGAGAGGAGGGGTGTGGGGGAAGGGCAAAATTGTGGAGGGGAGAGGGAGGGACAGGCTTCCAGTTATGAAAGGAATATGGGATGAGAGGCACAGCGCAGAGAACGTATGACGACAGATGGGAGCTACATTTGTCATGAGCATACAGCACAATGTACAGACTTGTTGAATCCCTATGTTGTACCCCTGAAACCAATATAACATTGTGTGTCAACTATACTTCAATAAAAATAAGTTTTTGAGTCAATAAAAAGATCACTCTGATTTCTGTGTGGACTGAGTCTTTGGTTCAAGAATGGAGTTGGAATGACCTGGGTTTGTAGCATTTACACAGGGTTTCTCTCTACAGAATTGAAGCCCGGGATCAGTTTATTCAAATTTTATAATCCTGCATTATTTTTAATGATTGATTGTTTCTGAACCTTTTAAAAGGGAACTAGATAAAGTAATAGATAAATAAAAGGAAAAAGATTATATTCCTCTCCTTGGCACCAGAACCTAGCAGAGGTTAGCACAGAGTAAGGGCTCAAGAAAGGTCTGCTATTCCTATTAAATATACTATTAAAGGGCGCCTGAGTGGGTCAGTTGGTTAAGTGACTGCCTTCAGCTCAGGTCATGATCCTGGAGTAGGAGGATCGAGTCCCACATGGGGCTCCCGGCTAAGCAGCGAGTCTGCTTCTCCCTCTGACCTTCTTCCCTGTCATGCTCTCTCTCTCATTCTCTCTCTCACATAAATAAATAAAATCTTTAAATACACACACACACACACACACACACACACACACGTATACATACACATACTATTAAATTAAGGCAATATTTTCTAACCTCAATTTCCAAACTGGACAAGTGACAAACATTACCTACAGTCGTGGGAGCAACCCAAAGATTGAACCACAAGCAGCCACTGAAACAGAAGCTTATGAAGGCAACACGGGAATGAGTTAACAGTGGTTTCAGGAACGTGAATTACCCGAGCACAAGAATAAAACCCCAAGGGAAACATGGCCAATCGCACTGCAGCGATGGTGAGAGCATCATGAACGTTAGGGAAGAGACTAAAGAGGGTCATAAAATGCCTGCTAAGAACTAAACAGCTTTGAAAATCTGTTTATTGTAAAATCAAATAAAGATGCAGAAAACCGCATGAAACAATGATTGGTTTAACAGCGTACTTTAAGGTGGATACCCTTAACTACCCGGCAGGTGAAACAGAACGCTGTCATCTCCTTGTCGCCTCACCCTGGTTCCAAGCCCTCACTCCCCAGCTACTTAGCCACCGTCCTGCCTTTTACAGCAGTTACTTGCTTGGAGGCGTAAAGATTTTATTTACTTATTTGAGAAAGAGAGACAGAGATAGTGACAGAGATAGTGAGAAAGAGCCTGAGGGTGGACGGGAGGGAGAAACAGGCTCCCCGCTGACCAGGGAGCCTGATGTGCGGCTCCAACCCAGGACCCTCGAGTCATGACCGGAGCCGAAGGCAGCTGCTCAGCCAACCAAGCCACCCCGGCGCCTCTAGTTGGGTGTTAAAAATAGCTTTATCACCCAAATGTGCATCCCTGGACAATAATACAGCTTAGTTTTGGTCTTGCTCGTCTAAAAATATTTGATATGCCTTTGAAATCTCTTTCAGTCTATAGAATCTCCCCTCCGTCGCGCTCAGTTCCTTACCGACAAGATGAAACCCTCTGGCTTTGCTACCCTGGAGGGAACCACGGGTGGCCTTGCCCCTCACCTGGGGCTCCCTCCCACGTGCTGCCGGCTCTGCCACTCGGCTCTGCCCTCGGACGCCTCCTGCTAGGGCCGGCCAGTCACGGATTTGCCCGCAGTGCCCCTGCACACCCGCCGCGGCCCTAGGAGTTCGCGGCTCTCTTTATTCCCTGACACCACACCGACGAGGCTCCAGGGAACCAACACATTCTCTCCTCTTCCACCCGGATACGCCAGCCTCCTCCCTGCTTGTTCCCCAAATACGACTTGCGATCATACTGAAGGGGGAGAGAAAAGGACTTTAAAGTTTGAAACTGTTGCAGTGACCTCACTGAAAATTCTGAAATGTAGCTTCATGTTACCCTTTATCTTCTGAAGGCACTTTTGGCCCAGGGGCATTTAAAACAACACAGTGGTCACCCGTCACTGTCACCAGTGACGTCTGACTTGGGCAACGGATGGACTAGAACAACTAGAAGTTCCGTCGTGCTAACGACCAAGATGTATGCCGCGCTGCTCTTTGAAGAATCCAAAGTACCACCGCGGTCCGTTTTTCCCGAGGAAGGATAAATAGATCCTCTTCTTCTGATCAGGCTGAGTCACACGCCCTTGACGCCCCTCGTGGCAGTGACACACCATTTAACTGGGGAGCCATCCTTGGCACTTCCCCCTCTCACCTCCACGCACAGGTCCTCACCTCATCTCCCATCTTTCCGCTCACATGCTGCCCTCCAGCGCCCGCAGAGTCCAAGCCACGACTTCCCACCAGGATGCTGCACGGCCTAACCGGACTGCCAGGCTAGACGTCCGGCTCCTCAAAAATCTTGTTTTCCACCGAGCAGTCTGAGCGGCCTGTTTACATGGAGTTTAGGTCGCATTTTCCTCTCCTCCTCCACTAATGACTTCAATAACTTGTCACGGCTGCCGTGAAGTCCAAAGGCCTCGCCCGTCTGCAGGCGACGTGTGCTCCTGAGTCCTGCTCCCCCACTTCATCCCTGTCCTCCCCACGGGTCCCCCTGGGCTGCCCACCTGCCAGGTCTTCCCTGTCCCTCAGCATGGCGGTCCTTCTCAGCGTGGGCCTCACACGCTCCTCTCCCTTTCCCTGGCGGCGTCAGCAATACCTTCCTGGACCACCTCCTAAATCCAACTGCCCCTTCACTCAGCCACTAAACATCCAATAGGAGAAAACTGTTGCTTTTCTCTTTCCAAATTACGCATCATGATTCTTTTAAATTGTGGTCCAGACATAAATTTACCAATTTAACCATTTTTACGTGTACGCTTCCATGGCATTCCGTATATTCACGCGGCTGGGCCGCTGACACCAACGGTCCACCCACAGAATCTTTCTGGCTTCCCTTACTGAAACTCTGTACCCCTCAAACAACTCCCCCTTCCTCCACCCCTACTGCCTGGCAACCACTATTCTCCTGTCTGTGAACTTGGCTGCTATTGGTATTTCACCTAAGTGGAACTGGTAAACATTTGTCCTTTGGGGTCTGGCTTATTTCACTTAACCACTAACGTCTTCAGGTTTGTCTACATTCTCACGTGTGTCAGAATTTCCTTCCTCTTTAAGGCTGAATACTCTTCCCATCTATGTACAGACCATATTCTGCGATTCCCTTCATCTGTCGATGGGCCCCTGGGTTGCTCCCACCTCTTGGGTTCTACGAGTAATGCTGCTGGGAACATGGGTGTTCAAACATCTCTTCAAGCCCTGCTTTCAGTTCTTCGGGGCCGATACCCAGAAGAGGAATTGCTGGATCATATGGGAATTCTATTTGTAATTTTATAAGGTACCACATACTGTCTTCCACAGGCTGCACTATGTTATCATCCCCCCAGCAGTGCGCAGACTTGCCGATTTCTCCACATCCTTACCAACATTTGTTATCTTCTGGTTTGTTTTTATAATTGCCATTCTAAAGTGTACTTGTTTTCATAATTGCCTTCATCCTAAAGGGGAAGTGGCATTTTGTTGTGGTTTTGATGTGCATTTCTCTAATGATAAATGTCCCATGTCTTTGGGAAAAATGTCTATTCAAGTTCTTTGCCTATTTTTAAATCGAGTTGGTTTTTTGCTGTGAGGTGTCAGAGTTACTTATATATTCTGGATATTACCCTTTTGTCAGATATATCACTTGCAAATGTATTTTCCCATTCTTTGGTTGTCTTTTCACTCTGTTGATAGTGTCCTTTCAGGCACAAAAGTTGTAAATTTTGATAAAGCCCAAATTATCTTTTTTTTGTTCATTTTGTTGCTTTGCTTTGGGTGTCATATCCAACAAATCACTCATAGTTTTTAATTATGCTTTTATCTGAGTTTTTATTTCATGAATGCCTACCCCAATAGGCTATGCATTTCACAGAGGCAGAAACCCGTTTCCCTCACCATCCTACCAATGACTGGCAGGTGTTCCAATACATATATTTGTAGTCTGATGAATGCATATCTTCTGATGTTTTTAATTTGTGATATAGTATGGTACCCTATTAACGTGCACATTTATATGAAAAATACTGACTGACGAATGTGGTTTCTATGTGCTATTTAATTATCTTTAGCTTGAAAAGTCACACTAAATTAAGGTACAGGGGCGCCTGGGTGGCTCAGTGGGTTAAAGGCCCTGCCTTCGGCTCAGGTCATGATTTCAGGGTCCAGGGATCGAGCCCCATATCGGGCTCTCTGCTCAGTAGGGAGCCTGCTTCCTCCCTCTCTCTCTGCCTGCCTCTCTGCCTACTTGTGATCTCTGTCTGTCAAATAAATAAATAAAATCTTTAAAAAAAATAAAAATAAATTAAAGTGCATACCTTTAAATCAGACCATAAGTTTCAAGAAGTGTTGGGGAAAAAATTAAGCAGAATTAAACAGAAATTATATCGGTGGCTTCTTTTAAAAACATTTTCCCCCCAAACCTTTACAGATCAAAAAGGAAAAGACTAAAAGCAATCTCCCGAGTTAAGCCCATCCATTTCAGACATGAAGTGACTGGATTATATATTTCTTCGTTCATTGTTGGCAGTTTTCCAAAGTGGTATAGACCTGCTTCCTAGCTTAAGAGATAGCCTGGATAAAATGCTTAAAGAGCTTTCCTTTCCTTTCTGATTTGGTAAACTTTCAGGAGGACGTTAAAAAAGCATTTTTCTGCCTCTGAGATCAAGCAAACCCAGAAGGGGCTCTCCAGTTCTTTCACTTACTTGCCTCTGGGATTTAAAACTGAACAGGGCTTGTATTGCAGCTGCAAAACAGCAGGGGGAGCTCATGAGGTTTTTAAGTCAGCTATTACCAACCACTGCCCCCCTCCAAAAAAACAACTTCACATTAAGTATAAACTGAACAGTTCCAAGGTCAGACCCAAGGAAGGACAAAAGGAAGCAACAAAAATAAAATTCTCCTAATGAGAGGTGAAAATGGCCAAAATCAATTTCATAATAAAAGATTGATACAAACTAACACTTAATCCAGGCCCACAAATCCGACTATCCTTACTTAATTTAACAAGCCAATGTACCCCAGGTGCCCAAGTCCCCATCACTGCCCCAAGCCTTTAATCATCTTTCTCATGTGTCCAAATTAAGTGACCAGGCAGCTGGCCCAAGAGCGATTATACTTAAATTGTCTAAACATGTTTTTTTTTAATATTCAGTGAATTTCTTTTTGGGGAGCAGCTTCAATCGTGTAAAAAAAAAAAAAGAAAAAGAAAAATGAAAGAAAAAGTGGGTTGTAAACAACAGAATAGTAAAAAGAATATACAAAATATAGCCCGTATTCACTGGAAAGAGTGAGGGGAAGCAGAAGCTACATATTAAGTTTCAGAGCTGGGCTTAGAGTCACTCCCTTTGAGGACAGGAGTGGTGTGACAGATATGAATAGTGGAGTACTTCCTATTGAGGGAGAAATCCTAGCAAGTGACACTGGTACTCACTGCCATGATGTCCTTTGAACCTCAGCCTGGGAGGCCAAAATCAATGGTTGGTCATCATCAGCTTTAGGCCTGAGGCCCAACAGCGAATGGAGCTGAGAAGCGCAGCCAACAGTAGGCAGAGGCTCAGGCTGCTCACAGGCCTCACCAGGACCAGGTAGGGCTGTGATGTCTTACCTTTGCTCAGACTCTATCACAAGGATGACAGCTGAGTGTCTTGGAACACTTCTGGAAGTAGCTGTCACCTCTTCTAGGGGGGCTAATGTTGGCATCGGGAACATGGACGGATTTTGGTGAGTGGCCAGAATGTCTTACAAACACCATGAAGTTCAGGGTCTTGTCTTGGTTTGTGATCAGTGTTTCCCAATGAGTATGGATCTTTCCTTACATTATTTCAGGATGAATATTAAACCTTTCAATAAAATATTGTGAGTTGTAACTGTACTAAAACAATGAGAGATCTAATTTTGAAAGCAACTAGGATAAATATATGTGTAGAAACAGAGCCCAACTCAGTTTCAAGCTATTGAGTTTTCTGTGTCTTCACACGATTTTAAGGGCTTACAGAAAAGCAGGCTGCTTATACTAGAGTGGACGCTTTCAATAAACTCCATCAAATGAGAGCAGGTACAAATCATGCACAATTATGAATTATAGTAATTTAATTTTCTTAAAAAGATGATCAATTTTTCTCTAAAACTAGATTAGAATGTATTCTTGGATGAAAACATATATTCAGAAAGGAAATGAAGCCATAGGAAAAAAAGGTCAGTGCAATAGTGTGACCTTAAAAAAGAGCCTCTTTAAACAATATGATAAGGCTTCTTATCTCTTTAAAAGAATGTATATGTTTTCCTGCACAAAATGCTTGAGGTTCACTTCATCTAAATCTTCAAACCCTTTTTCTATGATAATTTTTGGAAACCCAGTTTTTAATTATCTTAAATAACTTTTGGAAGAAAAAAGAAAAGAATAAAAGAAGCTTTTTTTCTACATACTAATTTAATTCAACTGCAGCAAGAAGAACCTCATAAATAAATTCCAACTTTTATTTCAGCTACATAAAACATTAAAATTCACCAGAAATACCACAAAAAGTCCCTGGTGACAGAAATTCGCTTACTTCACAGCAGCATGTACAAGATCAATAAACAAGTAGTAAACTCACCAGAAGGAAAAGAAGTCCTTGAGTTTACAAGTCTTTAGTAAGCCCCACACTTACGCCGGTATTCAGCTGTCCCTGGCCATACAGCTCAGTGACTGCCAATGTGTCTGATAAAGATGGCCTCCGGCAGGCTTTTCTCATATGGTAAGTACTGACTATTCCAATCACCTGTTGAATAACAAACCCAAAAGTTATCCCAGTTATCGTTTCCCTCCTTTCTGACCACCTTACGCATAGGTGAGAAGCCTGTACAGAGGGGCCCTCCACTGCTCAGGCAGGATTTTGGTCCATGGACATGCTTACTGCTCCCGTCACTAGGGAAATGAGAGTCAGAAGAGGATCTGTAAGGTCAGATGAGAAGGGACGTGAAGCTGGCCTCTAGAAGGAGCTCAGGATCTTTCCCACTCATCCCAGCGCTTTGTTCCGCAATATGGATGGGTCAGGATGTTGCATTTTACTCCTCCCCACAAGGCCAAGGACAGTTTTATTGTTTGCTTTAAGAGTGAATAAGATATTCCTTCTGTAGGGTTATTTCTGCAAGTGTTGTCTGGGTGGGTGTTCACTGACTATGACAAATGTTGAGGTGTTCAGATATGACTGAGGAGTGCTAGATTAAATAAGAATATTTCAACCCAGCTTCAGACCACCCATTTCCAAGGGCTTCTGAGGGAGAAGTAGACAAAGATGATGAGACATAGTAAAGAAACACTTCTAACAAGCAAAAAATTCTACCCTAACCACTAAGCAGAGCTGAAGTGAGCAAGATTGAACTTGAAGAATTTCCTATCACCAAGTTTGATTGGTGTAAACAGCAGAACCAAAGTAATTTATAAAAACAGTCCAACCTGCTTTCACCGGGGCTCATACCCAAGGGCCAGATCTGTGTTCAGGAGTATGAAGCCTGCACACCTGGGGCCATTTCCAAAGAAGCAGAGTAATGAGGGAATGACACTGAAGGAGTAAAAAAGATTTGGACTTGGGATGCCTGGGTGGCTCAGTGGGTTAAGCATCTCCTTTTGGCTCAGGTCATGACCCCAGGGTCCTGGGATGGAGCCCTGCATGGGGCTCCCTGCTTAGTGGGGAGTCTGCTTCTTCATGTGCGCTCTCTCCCTCTTTCTCTTATTCCATAAATTGGAAATGCTTTATCGCTTTCCAAATAAGAAAGAGCTAAAATTGCTTTTATGGCTTAGTGTGTGATGGGTTTGTAGTGTAGCAGTTCTGCTATTCCTGGGGGTGTCTGTTCACTGCAGTCTTCCTCCTGAGAGTGTGAACCTTTCTGGTTTTTTCATAAATTGCTCTTCACAAGGCTCAGAAACATCCACTGGAGATTTCTCATCAAAAAGACCGGATACCCCTCCTCTGAAAAAAAAGATACAACCTTTTCTCTTTCATAATATACAATGTTGATTACCCCAGTGTTCCTAGCATTAACTGTGGGAAAACAATAACATGGAGCACAAACTCGTGATGCAAGCATTTTGAAGTTACAGTTTCTCTTCGCTGTTAACATCCCCAGATGATGGATCTTTTAGAGGATGAAGTTTTTTAAAAAACAGTTTCAAAGATGACACAGACTGATATAAACTCATGACACTGGTGTCTACTGCCTGAAGGTTCATTTGAGCTGGGAATACTGTCAACACACGAAATATCACAGTGGTCGGTGTCCGTCTTCTTGTGCATCATGCACACCATGTTCTCTTCCAGAGCTTTCTGAGCTCAGGGGTTTCACTGACAAAGTATCCTGACTTCATCTGGAGCCACAATTTCTTACCTCTTTAGGATTCAGATGACGGAACTGAATTCTTGAAGGGCTCTGACAGTTCAGCCTAGGTAATCTGCCCTTCTGGAAGACTGAGAAATGTACCCATATATATCAAAATCCATTCTTAAAATTGTACCACATAAAAGGAAATATATGAAGAGATTATAAAACTTGTGCAGATTTCCATGTGGGTTGCAGAGGCTACGTTTTCAAATTTTCATAGAGTGGTGAAATTTTCATTAACATCTCCTTTTAAGTACTCAAGAGACTTACCATCACTAAAAAGTAACAATTTTAAGACCCTCACATACCATAGCTAGTTTTTATTCCACGGTCCAGAAGAAGAAAGGAGAAGAAAAATTACAAAGAAGGGGATCTCGCTGGTTCAGTCAGTAGAGTATGTGACTCTTGATCTTCGGGTTGTGAGTTCAAGCCCCATGCTGGGTATAGAGATTACTTAAAATCTTTGGGGCACCTGGGTGGCTCAGTGGGTTAAAGCTTCTGCCTTCGGCTCAGGTCATGATCTCAGGGTCCTGGGATCGAGCCCCATATCGGGCTCTCTGCTCAGCGGGGAGCCTGCTTCCTCCACTCTCTCTCTGCCTGCCTCTCTGCCTACTTGTGATCTGTCTCTCAAATAAATAAATAAATAATCTTCAGAAAAACTTACAAAGAAAATCTTGAAAATCCCCAAGTCTTGACAGTTAAAAATCATGGAAAATTTTTTTCGGGAATTCTGAAGGATACTGAACAATTGACTTAAAGGATCTGAATTTTTCAATAAATCAGAATTTGGTCCCCATTAATTAAAGGCTGTTACTTGCCCCCTCAGGAGGGGAGCGAATGACCAGTGAATGGGCAGTGGTGACCCTGGGAGAGGGGGCTCAGCTACAAGAAATTAAGGCCCAGCCACACAACAGGGTCACAGAGACTTGTGAGTTAGACAGGACTCCTCCAGCCTCTGGGCCCACAGCCCAAACAGAATGTGTGGCCTGAGTGTAAGGAACAGGCTGCAACCTCCCGAGCACTGAAAAAGAAAAGAAAAAAAGCACCCCCCCCACCCCTACCTCCCCAGTGAAGGCCAGCATGTTTCTCAAAAGACCCTGTAACAGTCCGGGCGACAGAGTGGGTGGGCGCCGAGGCCTGGTGCTTTTTCTGACAGGGCACCTAGCAGGGCCAAGGGGCCCTGGAGACCAGACCCAGGCACACCCAACGGCAGGGGGAGAGAAGCCATGAAAACACGGTACCCCTAACGAGCGGCTTTTGCACTTGGGTGAAGGAAGCTAGTGACAGAAACCTTCCAGGCTTTTGTGTGGGGAAAGGGCAGGCGCTGTCCATCCTTTTTTGGGGCCTGCTAAAAAGAAGGACTTCCAGAGTCTTCGTGAGAGAGATGTGGATTTTAAGGGCAACTTTGGGTCATACAGAACTAATCAAGCGAAAACAATAAGAAAATGAGCCTGACAGTCAGCAAGTATCTGAGGACTTTATCAAAAAGAATTAGAAATGGACAGATTCACTGGGAGCTGCAAAGGATCAAATCTGCAAGGTGGCATTGTGTGGCCGGGATTAAATTATTTATTCATTGTTAATTTATTTATTTATGTATGTGCAAATGACCTTGCTGCTGCAGGTGCTAAGGGGCCTCTGAAAAGGCTGGGTTTTTAGATCCAGGCCTAGAATATTGGTCCATTTAACTCATTCTTTCCTTAAGGCGATCAGCACTGACTTTTATCTAAGGAGATAGGGGAGGAAAAACCATATGTGTGCAGGGAATGATGCAGGACTTGAGCAGCCCTGAGGACCCAAGAATTTCAGCTCCATTCAAGATTCTGGGGAAGGGGCCATAGTTTAATGTCCAAGAAATTAGCAAATGAATGCTTATGTCAATATGCGAAAAATCCCTGTTAGTTTAAACAGATAAAAAGCCTGTGGGGAAACCCCAGAAAATGCAGGCTCTTTTTCTCTCCCTTTTTACTTAATTTAATTTTTAAAAGGGGGCACAGCCCTTCTGGAGGTCTATGGAAACCCACAGAAGTCACAGAAAATAAAAAATGGTCTAGTGAATGCTTGATCTTGTACATGCCTGAAATAGTCTCAGTGTGACTACTAGAAGAAATAAGGAGATTTTATCAGCCTTTCTTTGTACCATGTTCATTATTCAGTAATGTCCTGCCCAAACTGAAAAGCAGAGAATTCATCTTTACCTCTTACACATGCTTCCAGCACGAAAACAAATAATTACTCTGTAAGTATAGCGACAGTTTGTAGGGGAAACCTGAGGGTGAAATCAATAGGGGCATTATTATCTCTAAGTTTAGGCAAATAATGATGAACAAAAATGGTCATCCTGTGTTCCCGCTGACCCGGCACAGTGGGAACACTGTGTCGGACATGACCTTTGGAGGAAGAGCATACAGGAGCTCAGCGTGGGGGCCTCAGACAAGAAGCCATACATACTGAAGCCAGCGACCTCATGCCAGTGAGTCCTCCTTAAGGAGAGAAGGAGAAAAGCCCACTGACTTTGCAAAAGAGATACAAGACAGCTAAAGATCCCTGAGGGATTCGAGAATCCTTCTACTAGATCGGCAAGGGATGCTAAACAAATGATCTGACTCAGGAAACACTGCCTTTCAGAATATATACTACCTCTCAAGGTGAATTAGAAACGTCTCTTGAACTACAAAGAGGTAAGCTTCCTCCAGAGGAGGTGGGGGGGGGGGGAAGTTGGAAGAAAAGCAGAAAAAAGAAAGAAAAGAAAAACCAAAGGAAATGTCTTTATTTTTAAAGATTTTATTTATAAAAAATTGTATGTATTTGAGAGAGTGAGTGAGCATAGGAGCACAAGGGTGGGGTGAGGGGAGGCAGAGGGAGAAGCCGGCTCCCCGCTGAGCAGGGAGCCCTATTCGGGCTCCATCCCGGGACCCTGGGATCATGACCTGAGCCACCCAGGTACCCCAGAAATATCTTTAAATACAGATTTTGTTTTACATATTCAGTTGTTCTTGGTCCCTAAAATATAACAGATTAGTACCCAAGTGGTAAACCAACTATTAAGTTCTGAAGCAGAAAAGGGATGGTATAGAGGACTTTTCCACATTGCCAAGCGCTGTTAATTTATTCTCCACTATTTTGCAAATTGTAGGCACTTTAATGCTAAGTGCCAAACTGCCTCAAGAATAAAAACTTCAAAATAATTTCTTCCCTCAAAAACTTCTTAGACTTACCTGACAATAAAGGGATAGTCAACCTAAGATCAATAATGGTTATAATTCAAAGCCTCACAAAATTATGAATTCCTTAGACAGACTTTCAACTTCTGAATCCCATAATTTCTTTTCTTTAAGATTTTATTTATTTGACAGAGAGAGATCACAGGAGGGGCAGTGGTGGGGAGAGGGAGAAGCAGAAGTTTTGCTGAGTGGGGAGCCTGATGTGGGGCTCGATCCCAGGACCCTGGGATCATGACTTGAGCCAAAGGCAGACACTTAACTGGCTGAGCCACCCAGGCGCCTCCATAATTTATTTTCATATGTTAAAGTCCTAATCGGTTTGTGGCACATCACAATTTAATATATGCCTTGTCTGAACAGGAATTTTAAAAGCTTTATTTCTGGGTAGGTTTTCATTCATCATATGGATAGTGAGGTATTTGAAGTAATGAAGCAGCACATTAAAATTTTTCCCCATAATGAACAGATAAGCCTTCTTTCTCATTCCTCAAATTAAGGAGGATATTTTTGAAGATCCATTCCAAGGTATTTTAGAAAAACAACTAACTACAAAAAAAGCAGTTTTTCATCCCGGGTAGAAGAAGACAGAACATGTCATTTAAAACAAAAACAAAAGCAAGGGCACCTGGGTGGCTCAGTAGGTTAAGCGACCAACTCTTGATTTCAGCTCAGGTCATAATCTCAGGGTTGTGAGACTGAGCCCCGAGTTGGGCTCTGCTTTGGGCATGGAGCCTGCTTAAGATTCTCTCTCTCTCTCTCTGCCCTTCCCCTCCCCAACTTGCACTCTCTCTCAAAAGGAATACAATTAAAAATTAAAAAAACAACAACTCTGATACTCATTTATTAGCTTATGCTCTGGAAGTGATTTACAATTGAGTAGTAACTTTGGAGAGACAGAGTTGAAATCTTTCAATAACAGAATGTTTTGTTGGGGGCGGGAGAGAATCTCTACCATCTTTTTTTTTTTTTTTTACTTCTTATTCATCTGTGAAGTTTGATTTATTAGAAACTATCAGGGCAGAAATTAGCAGGTATCACTAAAAGAGACTCACTTTAAAAATCAGCACCGTAAGATTGCTCAGGTAGTAGACTGTGCTCAGAAAAGAGTCAGCTGGAAAAAAAAAA
>RCUC01116833.1:0-29293 GCA_003697995.1 Taxidea taxus jeffersonii
GAAGGCAGCCGCCTAACCAACTGAGCCACCCAGGCGTCCCTCTTCCTTGCCTTTTAAAAAAACTGTGCTACTATCGGGGCGCCTGGGTGGCTCAGTTGGTTAAGCATCTGTCTTCAGCTCAGGTTATGATCCTGGGGTCCTGGGATGGAGCCCTGCGGTGGGCTCCTTGCTCAGAGGGAAGCATGCTTCTCCCTCTCCCTCTGCCTGCTGCTTTCCCTGCTTGTGTTCTCTCTCTCTGTCAAATAAATAAATAAAATCTTTAAAGAATAAAAAAAATAGCATTACTATCTATTTATGCATCCTCAAACAGAAACAGTTCAATTACGCTTGTTTTGAACTTCATAAATGGAATCATGCAGTATGCATTCTATTCTATATGGCTTCTCTTTTTAATATTTGTCTGTTTTGTATTCTGTAGTTAACTCATTTTTATTGTTGTATGAATATACCACACTTTGTTAATCCATTCTATTTGGACTGTTTCCAGTTTCTGGCAATTATGCACAGTAGTACATCTGTATTTACGCATTCAAACATTTATGGACTACCTACTATGTGCCAAGTTCCATAATTTTTGGCAGTGAACTGGAAGGCTTATAGTAAATAATTTTTCCCTAACTTGAGGCCATTCTCTTGGCCTTGACTTAGAGCATCCGGAGATAGGACTTATTCCTTATATGAATGCCTTAGTATGCTATCTAATGGAAACACTAGGCTAGCATCAACCTTAGAGAGGAGAATTCTCCTGGATCAGAAGTACAGGCTCTACAATATCACCTGCTTGTGGATGGATACAATAATACCATCTTCTCTCCCCTCCATCAAAAGACATGCAGTGGTTGAAATGTGAGGGATTTCACATTTCAACCCAGTGTCCACTGATGGATGAATGTATAAACAAAATGGATATGATTCACTCTTTAAAAGGAAGGAAATTCTGACATAAGCTACAATACGGATGAACCTCGAAGACATTATGCCAGGTGAAACAAGACAGTCACAAAATATCACATACTATATGATTCCACTTACATGAGGTACCTAGATTATTTAAGTTTACAGAGATAGAAAGTAGAATGGTGGTTGCCAGGGCTGGGGCGGGGAGAGGAGGATGGGGACTTTTTTTTTTTTAAGTAAGCTCTGTGCCCAACAAGGGGCTTGAATTCATGACCCCAAGATCCATGCTCTGTGGACTGAGCTAGCCAGGTGCCCCAGGAATTGTTGTTTAATGGGTATAGAGTTTCAATTTGGGAAGATGGATGGTGGTGATGCTTGTACACAGTAGGAATGTATTTAATGCCACTGAACTATACACTTAAAAATGGTTAAAATATGGGACGCTTGGGTGGCTCAGTAGGTTAAAGCCTCTGTCTTCGGCTCGAGTCATGACCCCAGGGTCCTGGGATCGTGCCCCGCATCGGGTTCTCTGCTCAGCGGGGAGCCTGCTTCCCTTCCTCTCTCTCTGCCTGCCTCTCTGCCTATTTGTGATCTCTCTCTCTGTCAAATAAATAAATAAAATCTTTAAAAAAATGGTAAAATAAAATTCCTAAAACAAAGCTCACGGTACAGGCAATGCTACCTGCTCTGACAAATAAGCTCTAATGTTTGCTAGTAAATTTATTGTGAAACATCAAATACAAGAGGCCACAGTACTCATGCTGAGAATTATTTAAGGACAGAGTGAAAAATCTGAATTGAACGGCTATTCATTTGATGACTTAGAAAACCACTGGGATACAAATCACATTAATGCCATTATTAAATTGAAATAGGAAACATTTTACCTTTTATTACTTAGATATAATAAAAAATATTTATTGAGCACTTCATACCAACTCAGCACTATGCTAGGAACAGTGAGGAAGATAAAATTGCTTTGGACATGGGCCTTGGACACTTTATAGAGCTTACAATTTAGATAGGTGTCCTTAAAGAAAAGATGATGCCAGTCAGGAAATTCTTATTCCTTTGTAACAACTTAGCAAAAAATCCAGAGGAGTTTTTAGCAAGAAAGCTATCATAAGACTGTAAGATGAGGTTTGTGGATGGAAAGGGAGAGGACGTGCTTTCTGCAAGTTGAGGTGTTCAGACTGGAAGGCATTAGCTCCACACAGCCATTGGCAGGTGACCTGACCTGCAGTACATAAGTCAAAAGGAAATAATCTTCCCTTAAGCATGGCATCAAGGGGAATGTCTTGATACACTATGGGGAAGTGGAAGAAAAAGGAGTTATTTTATCCTGTGACCAACTGTTCAACAAACTGGTTATCTAGCTACCTTAGGAAAGATGGACTTATATAAAACTGGGCTCTAGGTGATTAAAGAATATATATATACATAGTGTGAACAGTAGAAACACTTGAAACACTTCTTTATGTTTATTAAAACATGAGTTCAATTAACATTAAGAGTTTGCTCAACAAACAAATAAAATTATCTTATTTAAAGGTTTTATTTATTTATTTGAGAGAGAGAGCATGAGCAGGGAGAGGGGCAGAGGGAGAGGGAGAAGCAGACTCTCCATTGAGCAGGGAGCCCATCGGATATAGGGCTCAATTCCAGGACCAGGGGATTATGACCTGGGCCAAGGCAGTGCTTATTGACTTAGCCACCCAGGTGCTCCTAGAGTTGTCTTTCAAAACTAAAAGCAACTGATAAAGTGTTTGAAGAAAACATTAAAAACATTAAAAATCTTCATAACCTTGAGTAAGACAAAGAGTTCTTAGCTATGACACCAAAAGAACGATCCGTAAAAGAAAAAAATGATAAATTAGACTTCATCAAAATTAAAATCTTTTGTGCTTCAAAATACTGAGAGAACAGGGGCACCTGGGTGGCTCAGTCAGTTAAGCTGCTGACTCTTTTTGGCTCAGGTCATGATCTTGGGGTCCTAGGATCAAGTCCCAAAGTAGGCTTCGTGCTCAGCGTGGAGTCTGTTTCAGGATTCTCTCTCTCTCTCCCTCTGCCCCTCCCCTTGCTTGCTCTAAAATAAATAAATCTTTTTTTTTTTAAAGATTGATTATTTATTTATTTATTTATTTGTTTATTTGACAGAGATCACAAGTAGGCAGAGAGGCAGGCAGAGAGAGAGGAAGGGAAGCAGGCTCCCTGCCATGCAGAGAGCCCGATGCGGGGCTCGATTCCAGGACCTTGGGATCATGACCTGAGCCGAAGGCAGAGGCTTTAACCCACTGAGCCACCCAGGCGCCCCTAAATAAACAAATCTTAAAAAAAATTACTGCAAGAACAGACAAACACACACTGGGAGAAATATTTTAAAATATTTAAAAATCATTAGTCTGATAAAGGATTTGTATCCAGAACCATGTAAAGAACTCTTACAAGTCAATAATGAGAAAAAAATAATACAATTTTAAGAAGTATCTAAATAGATATCTCACCAAATAAGATATATGAATGGCTAATAAGTTTGTGAAACAATGCTCAGGATCATCAGTCATTAGGGAAATGCAAATTCAAACCCCAATGAGAACCACTACATACCTATCAGAATGACTGTAATAAAAAAGACAGACAACAAGTTTTAATAAAGATGTAGAGAAACTGGAACTCTCATACATTGTTGTGGAAATGTAATACCCACACTGGAAATCAGTTTGGTGCTTTCATTTTAAAAAAAAAAAAAAAAAGAGCGCCTGGGTGGTTCAGTTGGTTAATCTGCCTTCAGCTCAGGTCATGATCTCAGGGACAGAGCCCCACATGGAGCTCCTTGCTCAGTGGGGAGTCTGTACCTCTCCCTCTGCTACTTCCCCTATTTGTGCTCTCTCTGTCAAATAAATAAATAAAACCTTAAAAAAAAAAAGAGTTAAACTCAATTTTTCCATACAACCCAGCCATTCTACTCCTAGCAGTTTTTTTTTTTCTTCTTTAAGATTTTTTATTTATTATTTATTTGACAGAGATCACAAGTAGGCAGAGAGGCAAGCAGAGAGAGAGGAAGGGAAGCAGGCTCCCTGCCATGCAGAGAGCCCGATGTGGGGCTCGATCCCAGGACCCTGGAATCATGACCTGAGCTGAAGGCAGAGGCTTTAACCCACTGTGCCACCCAGGCGCCTCTCCTAGCAGTTTTCTTAAGAGGAAGGAACGGTTAAGTCCACATAAAGATCTGTATGCAAATGTTCATAACAATATAACCATACAGTGGAATTCTGTTTACTGTGTTCAGCAATAAAAACAGTGAGCTATGAATACAAGCAACAACACGGATAAACCTCAAAACAGGATAAATAAAAGAAGTTAGACACAAAAGGCTATATTATTTTATGATTGCATTCCTATGAAATGTCCAGAAGAGACAGATCTGCAGGGACAGAAGAAAGATGTCTGGCTATTTGGGGGCAGGGGTAGAAATGGGGACTGACTGCAAGCTAGCATGGGGATTTTTCGGGGTGATGCCAACATTTTGAAACAGGATGGCAGTGATGATTACATAACTCTGTAAATTTACTAAAAATCATTGAACTGTTGACTTAAAATCGGTGACTTTTATGGCCTAAATTATATCTCAATAAGGCTGTTAACAAAATAAAAAGCAGCTGGAGTAGAAAGAGGGATAAGGAAAATTCGGCTTCCTTTGGAGTTGTCCGTTAATGCCAGGGACCCAGTGCTGACCGGCACGGGTGAAGGTAACACCTGATTACAGGACAATACACTGTCACACATGATTTCCTTCCCTTGTCTTTTAATCAGTCATAGGAAATCCATCTGCCAGGAATCAATCCCACTGCCTGAGTTCCCTCTATGGCTCACTGAAAAGACAAAATAGCCTCCTTCCTTCTCGTATATATGCTATGCCTTGTACCAGTCTTATCACTTATCCTTTGCTCAATCTTCTGCTTAGTTTGTAAAAACATTTAATTATTTTTTGAGTTTTAAAAAAAATTTATTTTAATATACGAATATAGGAAGAGTAATATATGAACAGAACAAAGCAAATTCTTCCTCTACCCTTGTTTTCCAGTCTCCCTCCCTACATGCGGCCACTGTCACCAATTTTGTGGGTTAGCTTTCAGGGGTGTAACTATGCTGATCTTGCTCCAATAAAGCATCTTCCCATTGCAAACCCCACACTTCTCTTCAACTGTTGCCTGGCAGTGGGGGGAAAGTACACCACTTCTATTACTTACATTTCTACAAGTACCTAGTTACCCCGCCACATCACTTTCTTCCTATGTTCTTCCTCCTACTCGCAAGAATATCAGTGATTTCTCACTGTCAAATGGATAAACTCAACATTTTGCCTAGTACTCAAGGTCCTCCACAAATGCTTCCATAAATTAACTTTCTAGCCATTTCCCTATAGGCTAGAGTCTAGCAACACTGGTTTTGTTTCCCCCAAACCCTTATGCTTCATCAAATCATGGAGAAGAAGGAGTGGCAATGAACAGGCTTGTTAGTGGGAAGATTACGGACTGTACAATGACAGTCCTGGCTTTGACTTCTGGTCAAAGCCATCTCTTAACACCCTGTGTGATCTCAGGCAAATAACTAAGGCTCAGAAAAGTATTTTTCATCTGAAAAACAGGGATTCTATCCATGATGCAGATGTGATAATTAAGGAGAAGGTAGGTAAAATGCCTAGTACTTGGCAAGTACTCAGTAAGAAGGAGGTTGAGTCTTCAGTAAGCCGGCAGGCCCACTGCTACAGAGCAAATGGCAATGACTTCATTCAATTAAGCTCTAAAATATACTCTCTTCTCTGGTATGTGTAGGACCTTGGTAAAAGGGGCAAATATACCACTCACATACCTTTGAAGTATATGAGACTAATAGCAGAGGCAAACCAGAAATATAATAGGGGAAAAATCCACAAATTCTTTTACTAGTAATTCACAGCTTAATACTTTGGGGAAAGTACAAGTTTCAAAGCTAATCAGTAAAACAAAGCTAATCAATAGAGTTCAGTCTTTTTAGTTAAATGGCCACAACTCAGATGTTCTACTATGTGGTGATGCTGATACAAAAGCAAACTGCTTTATAACTTTTGCCTGTCAAAATTGTATTTTCTTTTCTTTTCTTTCTTTCTTTTTTTTTTTTTTTTGTGCAGAAAGGTGATTTATTAAAGCACAGGGACCAGACCCTTGGGCAGAAAGAGCTGCCTTGGGGTTGTGAGGAATGACTGATTACATACTTGGGAGTTGGGGGAGTAAGGAAAAAGGGAGATGTCCAAAAGGACCTTCATATGCTAAAGAAACTCTCAGGATACTGGAGGCCTAGGCCTGGCTATTGTCAAGCTAAGGTGGGTTTTCCCTCTAGCTGCCTCCACCTTTCCTAACTCCCCAACTCACCAATATTGACCCACAGGTAGGGACATTTCTACGCCCCTCTTCAGCAGGAAGGGATTACAGAAGATGAGACCTTTCGCCTTCATCAACCTTAATGATTTAAGGTCAACATTGTTCGGGGGAGAAATAATGGGGGAGCAGAAGGCAAGTTGAGGACAGAGCATAAGCTGACACCCTGCAAAATCCTACTCTGCTTTTAAGACCAAATTCAAATTGTATGTCTGCCAAGAAATCTTAGTCTCTTCAGTTAATTCTAATCTTTCTTGTTGGTGTTCCCAAAAGGCTTCAGAGATTTATATGTATACTTAATACATTCACCAATGCGTTTGACAAAGATTTGCCTATGGACACTCACTGTACTGGGGACATGCAAACATAAGTAGGACCATGCTCTCAAGAAGCTCAAAGTCAAGTGAATTGCCTTGTATTATAATTATTTATCACATGTGTCCCAGCACTAGGAATGTCAAGTTCAAGTTCTATGAAGCAGAGACTTGTTTTTGCTTATTGTATTCCCAATATTTATAAGAGTGCCTAGCATAGAGTAGACACTCAGTAAATACTGAATATGAAATTACATTGTTCTTTGTGCATGTGTGTGTATATGTTTTCTTACTCAATTATTACAAACTATATATTTCTTGGGGATAGATGATGATTTTTGTTTATCTTTTATCTTTCCCACAGCACCTAGCTTAGCGTCTTGCACATAGCAATGTCTGACATTGAACTCAATATCATTTTCAATTCAGCCTTAAGTGGATTCACTAAATTATTAAAGCTTACAGCTTCTGTGCTCTTAAGCATAGAGAACCATCCCTGTGAATTACATTTATAAAGTTTCAGAAAATTCTTTTAATGAGAAGACAATATGGAGGAAGGAAAATAGGCAAATTTTAGAGCTCAGTCAGATTTGGCCTAGAAGAATTATTCACAAGAAAAAGGATAGTGAGCGGAATGGGAAAAATCTGGTAGAGGATAGGGACTGATTTTTAAAATAAAGGCCATACAAAACATTTTCCCCATAAAAAAAAGAGGAAGAAATGAAAACTGTCTTTGTTAAATAAGAAACACGGCAGTTCCTCAGGGCATGAATAGAGTAATCTGTCCAACATGCTAGGTTCCCCCAGTCTGTCCAGCTATTACTGGGGGCAAAATATCTAGAGACACAGACAAAGTGCAGCCCTCCAGACCAGTGGCTCACAAGCTAAACTGCATCCGAGAATCTCCTTGGGGGCCTTTGAAGAAACACTGATGCCTGCATCCACCCACTGAGCTGCTAATTTAGCTGGTTTAAGAGGGCCCCAACAATCGCATTTCTGAAAAATTTCCCAAGAGATACTGGGCGACTGGGCTTGAGAAGCACTGCTTTGGATGAAGGGAATGGCTAAGGAGAACTCTGCTATAGAAAGGACAAGATCTGGACTAGAAAGCCTTGGAGTACAGTCCAGACTCCGGATGGGTCATTCATTTCTCTTTCTCTTTGTCTCTAGAATCTCAAAGGCAAAAGGAGATCTAACAAGGCTGTTGGAAGGACTGAGAAAGAACAATGTGAAAGGCAGTGAAACATCACAGGGTCATTAAGTGATGTGCAAATATTTACTTAACATCACCACTAGGACCGACAGTCCTTTAGGTCTGGGTTGATAATCTGTGCAGAATCCCACGCAGAAAATGATTAATATGAGCCAAATGAAAAGTTACATTTTCATGATAACAAATCCAGAGTGGAATAAAAGAAACAATTAGGAAGCAGATGGTGATTCCCCTTTAATGAGACATGGTCCTAGAGAGATGGACTGGTAACCTCAGGAGCAAAGGCCCTTCATTAACTCTCGTTTTAGTTAATTGCTATGTTCACAAAGTTAATCAACATGAGAGGGCAATCAATCTCAATCTCCTGGTTAACACAGCCTGGAAATTCTGGGCCAGAAGTAATTTAGCACCCCAGATTTTTATCATCTGACAAAAACTGTCCTTTTACTTCACAGCTCTTCTGTAAGGTCTCCAGGTCCTAAATTAACTCCTGCCAAAGATACCTTATTCCTTCAAGGGTGATGTCTCCAACAACCAATTTATTGTTTTTAAATATGAATTAGTAATAAAATACAAATTAGTTTACTATGGTAGTTAATTATTTTAAGGTCAAATAAATATGTGAACCAAACTTACTTAAAAATTAGTCTGGCAAAAAGAAAAGAGTGTTTCCTAATGCAAACACCATGCTTTCGGCCTAAGGGCTAGAATTCCACCTAAACATTCACCACTAATTTTCCGAAATCACAATTTCTAACAGGTATGAGCTGGGTACTAAGCACTGTAAAAGCTGTCTCTAAGAGACAGGATTGTTCTCTGTCACTTACTTTTTTTTTTTTTTTAAGATTTTATTTATTTATTTGACAGACAGAGATCACAAGTAGGCAGAGAGGCAGGCAGAGAGAGGGAGAAGCAGGCTTCCTGCTGAGCAGAGGGCCCCAATGTGGGGCTTGATCCCAGGACCCTGGGATCATGACCTGAGCCGAAGGCAGAGGCTTTAACCCACTGAGCCACCCAAGCGCCCCTCTCCGTCACTTTCTGTTAATGATGAGTCCTCCCCCCATAACCGAGAGAACACCTGCTGTAGGGACAGAACAATTTTAGTGCCCGGTGAGTTTCTTTGGTCATGGCCAACTGGTAATCATTGTCCAGGGAAAAGGGTATTGGGCTGCAAATGAGAAGGTCTGGCATGCTGGGGCATGTGTGTGTGTGCATATGCGTATGCGTGTGTGTGATGGTTAAGAGGTATGCCTCTTCAGTGATCTCTGCTTCAGTATGTCCATCCCACACCCTGGCAAAACCCCAGTGCTGACTCAGTTCTACCATCTGCCCTTTCCTGCACCAGGTGCAGCTGGTGTGCAAAGCTATCAGAGAGCAGTGCTGGCTGGTGCCACCAGAAACTCATAGTCTCCAATCGCAGTGCTGCTCAAAAAATGCTCCATCATCTCTTCCTGAATTCTCTCATCATCTGACTATCAGTCTTTTGGCTTCTGTGTTCGTTCCTTTCCACACTATTTTTCATAAAACAGCCAGTGTCATTTATTTAAACATACATACAAATGTACAAGCATTTCACTGTTCACAGCCCTTTAATAGCTTCCCATTGCACTGTGAATATAATCCAAACTCAGTGCCATGCATGGGCTGGCCCCATCTCCCTCTCAGACCTTATCTCAGGCCATTCTCCTCCTTGCTAGTATGCTCCAACCACAACAGTCCCCCCTCAGTTCCTCACACATGCTAGACCTTTGTATTTTCTATCTTTGTGGAATCAATGTGTCCTCCCAACCACGGAACTTATATATACACCGAAGCCCTAACCCCCAGTGTGGCCATAGTGGGAGGCAGGGCCTCTAAACAAATAACCAAGTTTAAATGAGGTCATAAGGGTGGGGCCCTGAATTGACAGGATTAGTGTCCTTGTAAGAAGACACAGGAGAGAGCTAGTATGCCTGTGTGCTTTCCTGCTCTTGTTCTCTCGCTCTCCTTCTGTCTCTTGCCCTGTAAACAACCAAGGAAAGGCCATGTGAGGCTGGAGTAAGAAAGCAGCTTCCAAAGGCCAGGAAGAGAATCCTCATTAGAAATTTAATTTGCCTGCACCTTGACTATCAATGTCTTCATCATCAATGTCTTCAGAACTGTGAGAAAATAAATTTCTGTTGTTGAAGTCACCCAGCCTGTGGTGTTTTGTGGTAGCAGCCCAAGCGGACTAATACACTGCCCCAGAGTTTTGAATATGTTCTATATCCTTCTTTCTGGAGCCCCTCTTCCCTCTTCCTCAATTTCTTCCTATCTTCTCTTTCTCGACTTCATTACTTCCCATTCTAATGTGTCCTCCACTCTAATAAAACAGCTCCCAAAGGTCATCAATTATTACCATTTTACCAAAGCCAATGGATATTTATCATTTATTTTACTAGATCCCCTCTGTCCCTGTATCCTCTATTTCCTTGGCTTCAGCTGCACTACTTTCTCCAACTGCTTCCTTCCTGTGCGGTTTAATGTCTCATGGAGCAGGGTGAGGGTGGGGTAAAAAAGAACAATAAATGTCTCATGGCTTTAACCTGAATAATGTATTGATGATTCCTAAACCTATCTCAGTCATCTGAAGTAGATGTGAATATCCAAGTGCCTGCTAATCATCTCTAACTGGGGAGTCCACAGGCATTTTTTTAAAAAAAGATTTTATTTATTTTTTGAGGGAGAGAGAAAAACCACAAGCAGGGGAAGAGCAGCAGAGGGAAAGGGAGAACCAGGTTCCCCAGCAAGTAGAGAGCCCGACATGGGGCTCGATCCCAGGACCCTGGGATCATGACTTGAGCTGAAGGTAGACGCCCAACTGACTGAGCCACCCAGGCACCCCATACATAGGCATCTTAAATCAAGGTATCTGTAACTAAACTCTTTATCTTCCTCTGTAAACCAGTCTCTCTTTTTAATTTCTCTCCAGATAGAGTTTCTGAAAATTTTTTTTGGAAGTTCTAAGTCCAATGTGGGGCTTGAACTTACAACCCTGAGACCAAGAGCTGCGTGCTCAACCGATGAGCCAGACAGGTACCTGTTTAATTTCTCAATCTAGTTCACAGTGCCACTCTTTGAATAAGAATAATACACTGAATAACAAGAATAACAAGAATAACCCTTTGAACAAGAATAATAAACCTAAGGGCTTATTCTGCAATCTCCCTTCTTCCTCATCCACTGCTCGTGTTTTCTGAAGCACCAGAGATGAATTAGTTATAATCTTTGCTTCATGACACTCTCATTACGGTAGAACCTTTGCAATATAACCATACCTTCCCATGGTTCCTTTTCTTCCTATAAACAAAGATACCTACCTTTCCTTCTTTGAAATGCTTCTTGAGCTGCTTCTGCATGGCGGTCAACTTCTTGGACTGCACCCCACTGTAGGCCAGCAGCATGCCACCAAACTGCCTCTCAGTAATTTTCCCATCCACAGGGTCGTGGCGTTCGAACTGGGAGAGAAACAGAGTGTTCTTAGGGTCAAATGCAAAGTATTTTGACATGGAATGTGGAATGATCAAGCTGGATGCCAGAAAATAGTTGGTGGCCACAGAGACTGTTATTTTTGAACTGTAATTCTCACTAAGACTTGAAAAAAAATAATCAGAAACAGAAGATCTGGGTTCTTATTCCAGCTTTGTCACTATTTATGACCTTAGGAAAGTCACACAACTTTGCTGGGCCTCAATATCCTCACGGATAAAACAGAGCTGCTATAACACCTTATACCTTACAGAACAGGAGCATCCCTGTGGGGATAAAAAACATTGTTGAAACTCCATTCCAATTCATGAGTAATATTATTGGTTAATTGCTCTCTGGATCATCCATGTCCCTGCTACTCAGAAATAACTTCAAAGCTAATTATGGCACCCTGCCAGTACTTATTATAATCAATAAGGAATGACAAAGGAGGGGGATCCTCCCCCAGGAATCAAACTAGGGAAGACCATCTTCCTGTCACAAACTTAGAGGACTGGCAGCTAATTATGGAGCAGATTGGACCAGATTGAAGGAATGTAGTAAACACCGATTCTTAAATCCCCCTACCTTCTGGGAAATCAGTGCAGTCTCCCAGGAAATGGTGGAGGACACTGGCAGAAGCTCACTGAGCCCTTGGACAGGAACACTAGCACTGAGTGCTAGAGGTGAGGGAGGGCCATGCGGAAGCTCCTCACAGTGGGAAGGAGGTGCTCTCAGACAGTGGGGAATATGCCAGAAACTAGAAGTTAATGATGGATGTCTATGGAAGTCACGGACACAAAACTCTTAAACAACTTTCACAAAACCTGCAATTATGTACTGTTAGGAATGAATGGGAATGGGCACATGATAAATCAAATCTTAGAAGGTATGGCCAAAGGTGATCTTCCAACTGCCCAAAATGTCCCCATAAAACTTGGGTTTGCCTAATCAAAAAAGAAAATCCTAACATACAAAATCAGAAATGATAAATTATTTAAAAAAAATACAGACACTGAAGATGAATTCACTTTATAATTTTAGGCTGTGATCTTAAATCTCAAGAAATGGAAGATATTTGGGGTGGGGAGGGACAGAGGGAGAGGGAGAGAGAGAGAGAATCTTAAGCAGGTTTCATGCCTAGCGCAGAGACCAATGGGGCTTGATCTTGATCCCACAACCCTGAGATCATGACCTGAGCCCAAATCAAGAGTCAGACACTTAACCAACTGAGCTACCCAGGTGCCCCAAGAATGGAAGATTCTTAAGAAAAATATTAATTACCCACCCCTCCAACTGAGTCAAGAAGTAGAAAATCTGAACAGGCCAATTACCATTAAAAACTACTCTGAAAAAAAGCTAATTATAAATTTGATCAACTGTATATTTATAAAGTCATATCAGTTCCTCAGTCTGTATTTAATATTGTTACACACTCACACCTTTAGGGATTTAAAAGAAAAGCAATGCATTTCCAGGTTTTCCCAAAAATGGCAATCAAATACTAAGACATCAACTGAGCCTGAAAAAAATATATAGTGTTGGATGCCTTAATTAGACATGCTTATTTACCACAAAACCACTGAAAAATCATTAAATACATTTAGATATGCAGATGGAAAGGTTAAGTATAAAGGACTTCTAACTAATTTCAGTAATATCAGAAAACTAAGATTTTCATTAAAAAATAGAGACAGGAAAGGCTGCCTGGGTGGCTCAGTCAATTAAGTATCTGACTCTTGGTTTTGACTCAGGTCATGATCTCAGGGTTGTGAGATCGGGCCCCAAGTCAGACTCTATGCCAGGTGTGAAGCCTGCTTGCAATTCTCCCTCCCTTTCCCTCTGTCCCTTCCTGCCCTCTTAAAAAAAAAATGGAGAGAGCAAAGTTATTTCAGTGCAAGCTGCAGTGTTAATGAAACTTATAAATGCATAAATAACAAAATGGCTAAAGATGAGCCCAGAAACCAATTAGAAAGCAAAAACAATCTGAAGATGGTAAAATATCCCTGAGCTACCCAGGTGCCCCAAGTTTTATTGGAAAATAAGTTACCAGGAAATTTAAGATCTTACGTGGCAGGGCATAATCCTATTCTCATAAAAGGGATATTAGAAAGACGTAAGACATTTACCAAGTAAGGTCATGTCAACAAACATTTCTGGAATGTCTACTAGTTATCTAGCACTGTGTTAGTCATTGTGGAGTATGGAAAAGATTCAGTTTCTGTCCTCAGGAACTTCACCATCTAGTAGGGAGATAAGACTTACATATGAGACACAAAATAAGGAAATATATAGTCAAGAGTGAAATGCTCTTTTAATTCTTATTTCCTCAGCATGGTAAGTTGATATACACTCATACCCTCCCTAGTGAGACTGTATCAGTGAGCAGGACACAAGAATTACATTTTAACATCAGCAATACTTTTCTGTACTGTGGGCCAGGAACTTTGCCCATATATCCCTTCATTTGATCATTTAACAACACTATGGAGTAGATATTATCAGTTTCATTTTACAGATGAGAAAACTGAGGTAACAGGAAGTAACCTGTGGCAGAGCTGGGACTCAAACTCAGCTCTGTTCTGGATCCAAAGAATCTTTCTCAATATCACAGTCTCATCCTTCTGAGCAATGGTACATATTCATTCTATGGGATAGCACTGCACTATTTTAGGTAAACTAACACAGCCATGGGGCTTGGTCATATTTAAAACTATTGAGAAACTGCTCTTGAAGCAAAACTTCAAAACTATTTCCAAAGAAATCAACATCATCAATATTAAGGGAAGGCCTCTTTTTTTATTAACTCAACTACTCAATGCTTCATTTTTGTTATCCTGTCACTTCTACAGAGCTGATTAATTTGTCTGATTAAGTTTTGACAATATTAAAAGTTTTCAGGATTCAATTTAAGTTTGATTTATGGTTCAATTTACCACCGTGAAACAAAAGGGAGGACTGATAAGAGTTCTGCAAGGCCATGTTTACATCAGATACCAGTGAAAGGTAGTACTCAGGCAGAAGGTGGAGATGCACAGGTCATCGAGGGGCTTCGAGAGGCAAGAGAAACGGAACTGTGGTCCCCGTTCCCCCAGGCAGGCTTTAACAATTTAGGGTGTTCATTTTACCTTCATCTGGGAGATTGGGCAACTATGGAGAAATTCCATCTATCTGCATTAGATGAGTCTGAGGCTTTCTCCTACATGACAGACTCAAGGGTGAAATGCTTCCTGTTTTTAATGTCGGCAACAGCAGCAGTGGCTTGCTCCAGGCTTATGAAAGGCCTGTATTCGTCTGCTCTCCACAGGGGCATTAAGGCCTCACCTCTGTGATTTTCAAAGACAACAAAGACAATTTCCAAGAGAAATTTCTGAGTGACAACTCTAACTCAAATTAGTATTTTTATTAATGTTCTTCTGAGGACTCAGACTTGACTTTGGGCAACGGGTTCTATTATTGTCATTATTTTTGTGTGGCTGGAACCTGAAAGGGCCTAAAAACTAGAAAATTTAGCTCTATGGAGCCCATTTCAAAGTCACTACCTGCTCTGGAATTTGATTTCGGACAGCACTTCTCCTTTTAGGTTTTTAGGCTCCTTTGAGGCAAGACTGCCTTATTCTGAGGTGTTTTTTTTTTTTTTGACAGAGAGAATGAGAGAGGGATCACAAGCAGGGAGGAGTAGGAGAGGGAGAAGCAGGCTTCCCACTGAGCATGGAGCCTGACACGGGGCTCGATCCCAGAACCCTGAGATCATGACCTGAGCTGAAGGCAGATACTTAATGACTGAGCCACCCAGGCACCCTATTTCTGAGATCTTTTTTTTTTTTTTAAGATTTACTTATTTATTTATTTATTTGTCAGAGAGAGAGGGAGAGAGAGCGAACGAGCACAGGCAGACAGAGAGGCAGGCAGAGGGAGAAGCAGACTCCCCGCCGAGCAAGGAGCCTGATGCGGGACTCGATCCCAGGACTCTGGGATCATGACCTGAGCCGAAGGCAGCTGCCCAACCAACTGAGCCACCCAGGCGTCCCTATTTCTGAGATCTTAATGCAGCTGGAGGAGGTGGGAGAGAGCGGTTTTTCTTCACATACAAAACTGCTAATGGAAACTGGCTTGAACTAATGTGCTATTCATTCAACATTTATTAGCTGAAGACCTCCTATGCCGAGGCTAGGGAGCTTCAAGGGCAATTTCTCAAGGACCTTCATTGGGGCTACATTTTCACTGGCTATTGCTAGATACCGTGTGGTTCTCAGGATGAACTGTGTATCTTTTTTTTTTTTTTTAAGATTTTATTTATTTGACAGATAGAAATCACAAGTATGCAGAGAAGCAGGCAGAGAGAGAAAGGCAGGTTCCCTGCAAGCAGAGAGCCAGATGTGGGGCTTGATCCCAGGACCCTGGGATCATGACCTGAGCCGAAGGCAGAGGCTTTAACCCACTGAGCCACCCAGGTGCCCCTGAACTGTGTATCTTAAGCCTATAAAATCCTGGGGGTGCAACTCTGGGAGCACAGTGTGCATGTAATTCCCCAGGTCATGAGACTGTCTTAGGCAAGAGAGGTTATTACAAAATTATCACAATGCAGAGAGCTTCCAACTGTATATTTGGAAGCAATTCAAATGACTAGCTTGCATTTTACTTAGTCAAACATTGATAGAGCCTCTTATGTTCCACTTCAATAAGAAATCCCAATCTGTTTGGTCTTGTGGCACAGAACGTGTGCATTCCAACACACCATCCACCATTTGTATTGCTTTTCTGTCTAGGAAGACAGCTGAACAGCTAAGTATTTTCTATTCTGTGGCCACTATCACTTTCTCAAATGGATACAAGCTGTTGGCTCCCTGTCATTCCCTAGGGGGTTGCAAAGAGGGGCAAGAGAAGAGGAGCCAAAAAACTGTCCACAAGATTTTTCCTGGCTTTCTCTCCATATTGTGCCTCTTATTTCCACTCCTGCCCCTTGTTGAGAGAAGGAATAGCCTTTTGGAAGGACAGATGGTCTACATATCTACATGAAATGACTTAAGGAATATGGGAAGCCAGAAAGAGAGGAAAATATGTATTATGAACAAAAAAAGATTAAAAAAGTCATAAAAGGAAAAGGAAATCGCTATCTGCAAGTGGATCTTAATTTATTAAAGACATTTGACATTAATGTATTTCAATAAGTGTAAACTTCAACTGTATTCTCTTTTGCACAGTTATCTTTCAGGAGATTTTTATCTCTCACCTATGGTAAATCCTGCCCTTATATAAGTATTTCAGAATGATAATTTTCTTCATAAGCTTATTCTACTTTCTGAACCACACAATGCAATTAATATAGAGTAATCTTAAGCCACTGAGATGAATACATCTGTTTTTCAACTCTACTGTATTTGTCTTTCGATTTTTTTTTATTTAAGCTTTATTTAAACATATAATGTAACCCCACCACCCTCTCCCAACCCCTCTCCCCCCCACCCCCCTCAGTTTGTTTTATGACATTAAGAGTTTCTTTTGGTTTGTCTCCCTCCCGATCCCATCTTCTTTCATTTTTACTTTTCCTACCACCTTAACTCCCACCCCCGTTGCATCTCCACTTCCTCATATCAGGGAGATCATGTGATAGTTGTCTTTCTCCAGTTGACTTATTTCGCTAAGCATAATACGCTCTAGTTCCATCCATGTCGTCGCAAATGGTAAGATTTCATTTCTTTTGATGGCTGCATAGTATTCCATTGTATATATATACCACCTCTTCTTTATCCATTCATCTGTTGATGGACATCTAGGTTCTTTCCATAACTTGGCTATTGTGGACATTGCTGCTATAAACATTCGGGTACACGTGCCCCTCTGGATCACTACGTTTGTATCTTTAGGGTAAATACCCAGTAGTGCAATTGCTGGGTCATAAGGTAGCTCTATTTTCAATTTTTTGAGGAACCTCCATGCTGTTTTCCAGAGTGGTTGCGTGGCATCACAATTCCAGACTTCAAGCTCTACTACAAAGCTGTCATCATTAAGACAGTATGGTACTGGCACAAAAACAGACACATAGATCAATGGAACAGAATAGAGAGCCCAGAAATAGACCCTCAACTCTATGGTCAACTAATATTCGATAAAGTAGGAAAGAATATCCAATGGAAAAAAGACAGCCTCTTCAACAAATGGTGTTGGGAAAATTGGACAGCCACATGCAGAAAAATGAAATTGGACCATTTCCTTACACCACACACGAAAATAGACTCAAAATGGATGAAGGACCTCAACGTGAGAAAGGAATCCATCAAAATCCTTGAGGAGAACACAGGCAGCAACCTCTTTGACCTCAGCCACAGCAACTTCTTCCTAGGAACAACGCTAAAGGCAAGGGAAGCAAGGGAAAAAATGAACTATTGGGACTTCATCAAGATCAAAAGCTTTTGCACAGCAAAGGAAACAGTCAACAAAACCAAAAGACAACTGACAGAGTGGGAGAAGATATTTGCAAACGACATATCAGATAAAGGGCTAGTATCCAAAATCTACAAAGAGCTTAGCAAACTCAACACCCAAAGAACAAATAATCCAATCAAGAAATGGGCAGAGGACATGAACAGACATTTCTGCAAAGAAGACATCCAGATGGCCAACAGACACATGAAAAAGTGCTCCACATCACTGGGCATCAGGGAAATACAAATCAAAACCACAATGAGATACCACCTCACACCAGTCAGAATGGCTAAAATGAACAAGTCAGGAAATGACAGATGCTGGCGAGGATGTGGAGAAAGGGGAACCCTCCTAACACTGTTGGTGGGAATGCAAGCTTGTGCAACCACTCTCGATTTTTTTTTTTTTTGAAGTAATCTCTACACCCAACGTGGGGCTCGAACTCATGACCCCGAGATCAACAGTCACTCGCTCTACTGACTGAGCCAGCCAGGTGCCCTGAGTATTTGTCTTCTGAGATCTTCACCATGCCATTGCTGCTCCTACCAGAAGTCTCAGGACAACTGCCTCTTATGTCCACAAAAAGGCAAAACAATGACAGGCCATTTTCTCTACCGCAATACCCACTCAGAGAGCGTGACATACACACTTCACTGTCTGAATGGGAAATCTGTTTCTACAGTTGGCAGGGGACATCAGAGAGCCCTAGGTCAAACTGCCTGGAGCTTGAATTTTCTTGATGATTAAATACAAGATGCATCTTCCCTGTCAATACTAATATCACACCAAACTAAACTAATGAACTTTTCTATTTCAAAACCAAGGATATTTTCAACTTTAAAATTATTTTTAAGTCCTGGGTGGTGATCAAATGAAGTGACTAAATGACATGAGTGTCAATCACATATAGTTAAACCAGAAGGTTAACTTTTCAGTCTGACATTCAAAACCAGAAGATAACAAGACTGATGCATGAACTTATTACAGGATAGTAAAAACCAAGGTATACTTGACTCAAGGTGTCAGGGAAAAAATGCTTTAGGTCTGGAACAAGGGGTTTCAAGATATTGTAAGTTTTGCTTTCATTTTATGAAAGGTAATACATTAAAGTGACTAAGAACAAGGGCTTTAGAACCAGCAAGGCCTGGGATGAACCCATTTTTGCTGCTGAGACTTTAGCTAAATGGCTTACTTCCTCTAAGGCTTCAAAATCTTCCTACCAAAAAAATGGAGATAATATTCACAAGCTTAAAGTACTGTAAGGATTAAATGAGGTATTATATATAAAGAATTAAGCAAAGAGTTTGGTGCATAATAATAATTCCAATAAATATAGCAATATTTTTATCACCATGATATCGCTTCCCAGGAAGGTAAAAGCCTCAATTAATTATTCTGTTCTTAGCAGGTGTTAACTAAGTTCAATTACTATTTCTCACTGTTCTTTTCATAATTGATTTTGACCAGTCTTTGATTGCAGAATATTACTTTCACATTTGGAAAGCAGAAAAAGTAAACACCACAAATTTTATTTATTATTCAACACATTAGAATGATTTCAAGATTAGACTACTTATAGTTGGCTGAATATTTATTCTGGTCATCTATTACCAGACAGAAAACGTGTATAAAGGATGTGCCTGATAAATATGTATTGAGTGAACGCAGAAAGAACACTAGAACATTAATTCACAACACTGTCCTACTATTGAGAGGATTTCCTACCTGAGATGAGAGTGACCTTTCCATTTCTCCAATAAGGGTATCTACTTCCATGACAGTATTTTCTGTAAGAACACTTTTTAAAAAAAAAAAGATATTTATTTATTTATTTGAGAGAGAGACAAAGAGAGACAGAGAGTGAGCCAGTGCATACACAGGGGGAAGGAGCAGACTCCCCACTGAGCAGGGATTTCCCCCGCCCCCCCCAGGACCTTGGGATCATGACCTAAGCCAAAGGCTGACGCTTAAACAACTGAGCCATGCTTGAGAATGTCATTCATTATGGCTAATCAGTAACCTACTTGAGTGATTACTACCTGGTAGGTGCTAGCGGGGAACTTAACCTTATGTAATCCGCACATCACCATATTAACAGGTACTATCACTCTGTTTTACCGAGGAGGAAACACAGGCAGAGAGAATATAAGTAACTTGCCTGCACAGTTAATCTGGGGAGAAATTTCCCTCTGGTCTCAATCAGAACAGTTGATTTGCTCTTATCTTAAGTACACCATGAATCATCTTTCCTTTTTTATCCTGGTTACTGGAAGCCTGGAGTCAAATTTGTGGCCTACCTCTAGTAAGAACAGGAGACGTTTTAATTTATCTTGTTCAGAATAACCTTACTCCTGGCTTTCTTTTACCTTCTTCCTTTAACTTTCACTTCTCAGCAAATTCTAATTAACTTTTATCTCAATGTATTTAAAAAATTTCTTTTAAAAAGGTTTTATTTATTTGACACAGAGAGAGAGAGAGAGAGAGACAGCAAGAAGGGGAACACAAGCTGGGGGAGTGGGAGAGGGAGAAGCAGGCTTCCTGCCAAGCGAGGACCTGATGCAGGGCTTGATCCAAAGACCCTGGGACCATGACCTGAGCCAAAGGCAGACTTTTAACAACTGAGCCACCCAGGTGCCACACACTTAATGTATTTTTTAAGGCTTCTTAGAGTTCTTTCTTGGGGCACCTGGCTGGCTCAGGCAGTAGAGCATGTGATTTTTGATATCAAGAGTTGTGAGTTTGAGCCCCATGTTGAGTGCAGAGATTACTTAAAAAAATAATAATGCTAGATATTTAGTTTTTTCCAGTTTGGGGTCACAGTAAATACCACCACTGGGATAAACTTTTTTAGCACTTATTTTTTATTACTGTTTTGGGATTGATCTCCAAAAATGGAATTATGAAATAAGACTCTATAAGCTCTTTTAAATTAAATCTTTTATATAAATGAAATAATATACATAATAGACAAGTTACAAAAATAATAATAACAATAAAAATAAACACCATGAATCTCCCAGTTAACCTGAGAGAAGAAGAATTAACACAACAGTGGAAGCTCATCTCTCTCCCTCCTGTAAGAGGTAACTACCATCTGGATTTCGTTTTTTTTTTTTTTTTTAAGATTTTATTTATTTATTTGTCAGAGAGAGAGGGAGAGAGAGCGAACAAGCACAGGCAGACAGAGTGGCAGGCAGAGGCAGAGGGAGAAGCAGGCTCCCTGCTGAGCAAGGAGCCTGATGTGGGACTCGATCCTAGGACGCTGGGATCATGACCTGAGCCGAAGGCAGCTGCTTAACCAACTGCGCCACCCAGGAGTCCCTGGATTTCTTTTTCTATTGTTCTTTTTCTTTAGTTCAAAATATGTTTGTGTCCCCAAACAATATATTATTTCTGCTTGTTTTTGTACTTCGTAAAATGGTATCTTAGTGAGTGTATTCTTCCATAATTTTTTTTCAGTTATATTTCTTTTTTTTTTAAAGATTTTTCTTTTTTTTTTTTTTAAAGATTTTATTTATTTATTTGACAGGCAGAAATCACAAGTAGGCAGAGAGGCAGGCAGAGAGAGAGAGGAGGAAGCAGGCTCCCCGCTGAGCAGAGAGCCCGATGCGGGGCTCGATCCCAGGACCCTGAGATCATGACCCGAGCTGAAGGCAGAGGCCTAACCCACTGAGCCACCCAGGTGCCCCAAGATTTTTCTTTTTTTAAAGATTTTATTTATTCATTTGACAGACAGAGATCACAAGTAGGCAGAGAGGCAGACAGAGAGAGAGGAGGAAGCAAGCTCCCCGCAGAGAGCCTGATGTGGGGCTCGATCTCAGGACCCCGAGACCATGACCTGAGCCGAAGGCAGTGGCTTAACCCACTGAGCCACCCAGGTGTCCCTTCAGTGTTATATTTCTAAGACTCATCAATGTCAGTACATTTACGTGTACTTCTTTCAGTTTTATTGTTATAGATTTCTATTGTTTGAAAGTACTACTATGTTTTCCTACATATGAATATCTGAGTTATTATCAGCTTTTTTGCTATTATGAATATTCTTCTATCAATGTCTGTGAAACATGAACAAGAGTTCCTAGTAAAAGGGCAGCTGGGTGACTTAGTCGGTTAAGGAGCTGCTCCAGCTCAGGTCATGATCTCGGGGTCCTGAAATCGAGTCCCATGTCTGGCTTCCTGCTCAGCAGGGGAGTCTGCTTCTCCCTCTGACTCTCCCTTTTCTCATGCTCTCTTTCTCTCTCTCTCTCTGAAATAAATAAATAAAATATTTAAAAAAAAAAGAGTTCCTAGTCTAAGGTACAGATCTAGAAATGGAACTGGCTAGCTTAAGAATATCCAGTTATTATTCTTTTAAAATATGTATTTTATTAATTTTATATTATTTTGGTCATATTTTTGGTTCTATGCATTGTATATGGTATTACAAAATATGTTATTATCTGTCATATATTATTATAATAAATTTTGATATAAAATATCAAAAGAATCTCCACTACTTTATCAGCTATGTATAAGAGCTCCCATTGCTTCTCGTCTTCAGCACTTGGTATTGTCAGAATTTTAATTTTTTACCCAATCTAGTGTGTTGAAAAGTGGTAGGTATAAAGTCTTTAGTGCTCTTAATTCATATTACCAAATTAATTTCCAGGAAGATATTTCAATTTACAGTCCCAGTAGTATATGTAAATACCTATTTCTTAGTATACTTGACAATATCAAGCATGATAATAAAAAATATTATTACTAGGGGAAAAATAGTAAAGATTTCATTTATTTGACAGAGAGAAAAAGAAAGAGAGAGACAGCATGAGTCAGGGGGAGGAACAGAGGGAGAAGCAGACTCCCCGCTGAGCCAGGAGCCCAACAGAGGACTCCATCCCAGGACCTTGAGATCATGACCTGAGCCGAAGGCAGTTACTTAACTGACTGAACCCCCCCGCGCCCCAAATGGTAACTTATCTTAATGAATATTTCTTTGATTACTAGTGAGGCTGATGGGAATTCTTCTAACACATGGGCTGGCCATTTCTAGTTCTTCCTTTGAATTTTTTGTGTATGTTCTTTGCCTATTTTTTTTTTAGTAGAAATGCTCATATTTATCTCATTAATTTATAATATTAAAATATTTGCTTTATTAAAGTTTGTTTTATGCATAGTTTTATTTATTTTTTGAAATATTTTAAATCTTTATTGCAGTGAAATGTATGGATCTTTTTCTTTATGAATTGTTTTGCTGGTTTATATCTAGCAACTCTTTCCTTGTGAGATAAGAAGCTAAGTATTGACTTATGGTTTCTTCATTAAAAAAAAAGAAAACAGGCGTGCCTGGATGGCACAGTCTGTTGAGTGTCTGACTCTTGGTTTCAGCTCAGGTCGTGACCTCAAAAAATGAGATCAGGGTGATGAGATTGAGCCCCACGTCGGGCTCTGTGCTCAGTGTAGAGTCTGTTTGAGATTCTTTCTCCCTCTGCCCTTCCTCCTTGTACTCTCTCTCTCTAAAATAAATAAATCTTTATAAAAAAAGAAAACATAGCAAAATATTAAAACATATCTCTCAATACCAACGAAAGGGATTAAATCCTCAGAACAAAAAAGATTATCAGCTTAAGTTTTTTTAAAAAATCCTCCAGTCTACTGACTTTGAAACTAGTCTGAATGGGAATTTAGACTAACATGGGGTCGTCTAAGCCTAATAATCTCAAGTAAATGCAGTCCAGTTAACTTCCTTTGTTTTGTTTAAAGGTATATAACTGAATATTGAACAAGGGAGAAAGCAGGAAAAAATAATAGTTCAGCGCCAGAGAAAAGAAGGCATAAGGGGGCTAGTACACTTACTTGAAAAAACTTCTTAGGTTGTTAAAGAATAATCCATACTCTATCATCCACAATACAAACATTTATATAGTACTTACTGTGATCCTGTTCTAAGTGCTTTCCATACATTAACTCACATGGAATTCTTAATTACACAAAATTTGTGTGGCTATTTTTCCCTGAGATAAGACTTTGATCAATATGAACAAGAGATTCTGGCAAAATTAACTGCTATTTAATATTCCAATCAATCTATGAAGTTAATGGTTCCACATGGAATTGGTATATAGGATTAGTCTCAAGTTATTTTTCCTTTAAGATAACTCTTTCCGCAAGCAGATCTTATCATATCCAATTTCTGCTTTCAAATAACCATTTTACTCTAAATCACAGCAACAGAAAAAGAAGTCTGTCTTGTGTTAATGTACTCCTTTGAGTGTTAAGGCTCAGCATTATTCAGAGTTCAAGGACATTCTTCTTTTCATAGGAGATCACAGAGTTTTGGAGACAATCTGACTGTTGAAAAAAATATAAAAGCTCCAGTTTTAGAAGATAAGAACCAAGGACTAATTGTAATAGGAAAGCAAAGTGCTGTTTCCTTTCACTGCATGTCACTGTTTTCCTTTGACTTCATCCTTTCTCTAGATAGCTCTCTGGGATCCACTGTCAAGGTGAAAAATACAACATTTTTCCATACTGTTTTTGTCCTAGCATTGCTGACAGCATGTCAGCATTCATAAGGCAGCTGGAGATTTAGCTTGTTCATTACTTGACACTTATGACCACTCTACAAGCCTCGATGGGCCGACTTTACCTAAAGGTATGGCAAACTGTGGAAGACAGCAGCCAGTGTGAAAAGCTGTTAAAAAACAATGATGGCAGTTAAGATAAACAATTTACTTTGGCCTTGGTGTATTCACAGTTGATCATTTCCTCATCACAGTGAGTGACTGAATAAAGAAAAATGAGTCTCAGTAAAATACAGCAAACCAAACCTAGCAACATACAAAAAGGATTATATACTATGACCAAGTGGAATTTATCCCATAAATGAGAAGGTAGTTTAACACCTGAAAATCAATTACTGTAATATATCATATCAATAGAATAAAGACACAGGGAGCCTGGGTGGCTCAATTGGTTGGGCGACTGCCTTAAGCTCAGGTCATCATCCTGGAGTCCTGCGATCAAGTCCCACATCGAGCTCCCTGCTTGGTAGGGAGTCTGCTTCTCCCTCTGACCCTCCCAACCCCCAGTGCTCTCTCTCTTTCTCTCTCATTCTCTCAAATAAATAAGATCTTAAAAAAAAAAAGATACAAAAATTGCAAGAAAAAAAGAAAATAAAAAATGAAATAAAATACTTTCTAATAGCAATCTTGGGGAGAGAGGCACCAGTTTCTTCATGTTAACATTTTCATAGGAGAATATGGGTAATTTCTCCCATTATTATAATGGGAGAAAACTCTCTAAGTCAGTAGGCAGTAATCACTGGCAAATGATCAGAATATCAAAACTTGCACAACAGAGGCAAGGAGGATATTAATTTTTAGTGGGCCCCAGCATGATGTAAATTAGCCATCGACTCACTAAAATATGTAACATGTCCCCCAAGCTGGGATGATCATGTGCCTAATGCTTTTTCACAGCAATAAAATATAAACACAAAAGCCTTTCTATAGCTAGGGGAATCCAATCAATTTCAGACCTTCTATATTCCAAAGGAAACTTTCATCAGCTGTGAGAGGACTTGGACTCCCTCCTGGCTCCAGAAAAAGACTTGTTTTATGTTTAGCATTTGGGTTTTTCTTTATGTTATTTCCCCTTCCTGGGAAGCTGTTCCCCTTCTTATCTAGCAACACAAACCCCGTCCTCCATTGAACTCAATGTCTCTTCACGGCCCTGCTGATTATTCCAAAATATACTCAACTTCCCTGAGTCTTCTGAGCTCCTACAGTAGGTAAGGTCTAGATCTCATAGAAGACTATGTTTTGTATTATACTATCCTTTATTTTTTTTAACAAGCCTCTATCTCTCTCATAACATTATATACTTTTTGAAGGAGCATATGCCTTGTATATTTTACTGTGTCATTACCACACAGCATGTGCTCAATGAAAATTTACTGTGTCATACCCAGATCTGTGATCACACAGCATGTGCTCATTTATAAAATCATCTACCAGTTTCGTATTTATTATCTAGTAGGAGCATAAGACATGCTTTCCAGCCTACACTCTTGAATACCCAAGGAGAAACTGTGCCACTTCTTTAGAATTGGTAATTATTCTATTTAGGGTAATTTAGGGGAAAAAAAAAAAGTCCTAAAGTTGCCCTTAGAGTTTGAAGGATGTGATTAGATGTGGGCTCTGCTATTAAACTCCATTTGCTTCTTTACCTGAGTGCAGTTTTATACAGCTGACCCTCGGACAATATGGGTTTGAACTGCACACGTCCACTTAATACACAGAATTTTTTGATAAATACAGTACAAGACTGTAAAGGTATTTTCTCTTCCTTATGATTTTCTTTTTCTTTATCTAGGTAGGTTCCACGTCCAACAGTGGCTTGAATTCATGACCCTGAGATCTAGAATCACATGTTCTACCAACTGAGCTAGCCTCTTCCTTGTGATTTTTTCAATAACAATTTCTTTTCTTTAGCTTACTTTGCTGAAAGAGTACAGTCACAATATGTATAACATACAAAATATGTGTTAATGGACTGTTTTTGTTACTGGTAAGGTTTCTAGTCAACAGTAGGCTGTTAGTTGTTAAGTTTTTGCGGAATCAAAAGTTATATGCAGATTTCTGACTGAGTGCGGGGAGGGGTCCCTTCCCTAACCCCTATGTTCAATGGTCAACTGTATAAAATTTCTCAATAATAATAGTTCACATCTAACAAACTAAAAGAAACAATAAAAATAGGTAAATTAAGCACACAGAAGATTCAGACAAGACAGCGGATGTCAGACTCCACAGGCCAAAACAATTTGTACTCAGTTTGAAATTATGCTGGGATGATAAATGAGGTGAGAATGGCAGGTACATTTATTCATTCCAGTGAAAACCACGAAACCCCATCAGTGAATTTTCCCTTCTTCTGTCACTTATATTAGAAAATTACCATATCATCAGCTTGCATAAGATTCAAGCCAGGGTAGATGTTGAAAAATCATTATGGCCACAGTTTAGTCCATTAAGAAAATAAGAATATTTTTACTAAAACACACAGATCCACCAATCTGAATTAGATTAGATTGTAGTATCTACAGTCGGCTGAAGACATGTAGGAATCTTTTCATTTAGTCTTTATTCACTAAACTTCTAGTTTGATAGCCTCTGAGAAATACTTTATGCAGCACTATATACTCCCTGTTTTTGTTTTTTTTTAAGACTTATTTTACAGAGAGTGAAAGAGACAGAGAGAATGTGCACATGGAGGAGGGGAAGGGCAGAGGAAGACAGAGAGAGATAATCCCAAGCAGGCTCCACACCAAGCACGGAGCCCCACGTAGGACTCAATCTAATGGCCCTGAGATCATAACCAGAGCAGAAACCAAGAGTTGGACGCTCAACCATTTGTACCATCGAGGCATCCTACTCCCTGTTCTGAAAGGATTAGGATATTTCTCTTGCCTCCACATCATAGATCTTAATTATATGGGGAATATAAATGAAGCCAATATGTTTCAGTGGCAAGAATTCAGGTTGTGCGGATTGACTTGAGTCTGGTGTTTTTTGGTCACCACCCGAGCAATTTATGTAACCTTTCGAGCTTTGGTTCCCTTATTTGTAAGATTGGTGTAATAAGTACTTTCCTCTCGGGATTATTGTGAGAGTTAAGTCAGATAATGCTTGAGAAATAATCACCCTAACTTACCTTTCCAAAGATGCACTTACTTGTATTTTTTACATTTAATACCTCTAAACTCAGTATACTTTTACAATTGATGTTGGCTAGGCAGCAGCTGTGACGTTGTCACTGGCTGTATGAGTATGTTACAGTGTATAGGTCTTGCTCTTGCTGGTGTTGGTAGAATATGTTTGAAATTATAATCCCTTAAATATTTAAATTACTTTTAATATCTTTCCTTCTTGGGGTCCTACTAGATTTGAAACACCCGATACATCATTGTGAATGGCCAATGCAAGGTAACAGGGGCTGAGGCAACTATTAAAGAAGCTGCTCTTGTCATCTCCTGTAGCTCCCCAAGATGGCAGAGATCCCCCACTTTCAAGGGTATTTAACTTGAGGAGCTAGATGTAACACAGGAGACAAAGATACTAATATTAGTTGGTTATTCTCAATTCTATCCCTTTACTACAATTCAAATACCTACCTCCTCAACTCTGGCTGTCATGTAGCTGGGCAGCAACAATAAGCCCCAAATCACCTAGGGAGGATACATGCTATCCGTGGCTTTGCAGTACCAGCGAAGACTACAATCATAAACCAGAGGCCAAGGTTACTCCACTGCTTTTAGTATGGAGGCAGAGAGGAAGTTAACCGGTATTTTTGATCACAGCCAACTCATGGAATACACTAAAATTATGCCACCATGGTAACATCATGGGGAAAACTGAACATTGTTCTATCCTGTATTTATCAGCAAATACTGGCAGAGAGAGGCAGGCATTTCAAATATTTGAAGCTATCTAGGAACTAGGGTTTGACATATACTAATTACAGCTTAGCAGTATTCATTTATCAAGATGATGTAGCTTTTACTCTGCTCTAAGGATCTGCCTTGTTGAGCCCTCCGGCAGATGGATGTGGTGACTACGGAAACATCTAGGTGGGAAGGTGAGTCATTTTGGATGACCTCTATAAAGCAGGTTTAGAAGGGACTGGAAACCTACGCCCCATTTTGCTGGTTTGAAATTAATTATGTTTTACTAAGAGAATAGGCTCTCCAGCACATCTGACAAAGTAGATCTAAAATCTGATTAGCTTTGGTGAGTTAACAATTGCACATTCAAATAAATGGACTTAGTATACTCACTGGATCAACCAACCCCACAATTTATTATTATTCTTGGGCAGAAATCGAATGTAAAACCACATTAACATCACACCTGAGGTTATACATACTCACAAGTGAGGAAAACCAAAGAGATTGCTCCCCCAGCTACCATAACCCTGTCAGGGCATAAAGATATATATTTAAAGTGAACTATAAAACTTAATTCGAATCCACAGAGGAGAAAAAAAATCCCTCATAGGCTCTCTGAAGTCAGACTGAGATAAAATCAGTAAACCAACCTGTATAATTGCCCGAGCATTACAAGAATCCCAGTCATTATTTTAGATCCAAATTTTAAAACGAGTCTCAGTCAGATTCAACCTGATACACATTTACTTAACACGAAATGCCAGAAGTTCCCTGAAAACTCTAGCTCAATTTGAGATGATAAGGGAATTCCTGATGTACAGTAGACTTTGTTCCCATTTCCTTAATTAGTACCACAGATGGGAAATATGAGAGATTACACCTATGTGAATATTAGAAATTATGTAAAAGCATAGCCAAAGAGTAGCTACTTCCTGCTTTAAAAGTTCAGGGGTGCCTGGCTGGCTCAGTCAGTTAAGTGTCTGACTCTTGATTTCGGCTCAGGTCATGATCAGGTTGTGAGATCAAGCCCTGGATTAGGCTCCGATTCTCTCTCTCCCTCTGTCTCTGCTCTCTGTCACCCATGCTCTCTAAATGAATGAATAAATGAATGAAT
>RCUC01116837.1:0-13749 GCA_003697995.1 Taxidea taxus jeffersonii
GTTTGTTTTGTTTTGAGAGGACATTTTTTTTCTGTAGACCTTCTTGTAGCATGAAATTTGCTTTCTGACTCAAAGTACTTGTTTGCTATGTTGATTTTGTGTAAGCCCAATATTGTATTACCTGTCTTTGTGTCCATTGCATCATTTACTTAAAAAGAGCTAGAAAATATATAAATGTATCAAGTTATACATCAATTAGATCTCAATTTAAAAAAATGATAAAAACAACAAAACCAAAACAAACAGGAAAGGGCCAGGAAAATCTCAGAAAGCAAACTGCCATATTTTTTAGAACTACAAAACACAACAGAAGTGGATACTGAGAAAGCTAGAAGAGTTACCCTGAACCAGGCTTCTTCCTCAACATTCAGAAAAGCTGATTTCATACAAAAATAAGTAACATGGGGGTGCTTGGGTGGCTCAGTTGTTGAGCATCTGCCTTTGGCTCAGGTCATGATCCCAGGGTCCTGGGATCGAGCCCCGCATTGGGCTCCCTGCTCAGTGGGAAGCCTGCTTCTCCCTCTCCCACTCCCCCTCCTTGTGTTCCCTCTCTCGCTGTGTCTCTCTCTGTCAAATAAGTAAAAAAATCTTAAAAAAGAGACTTTCTGTTAAAAAAAAAAGTAACATGAAACTATAGTTATGTAAGTTGTTACAAAAAATGGATTGTAAGGAACAAAGCATCCTAAAGACACTGAACACCAGAACAGCATGCCCATAATAGGTCAGAACTATGACTTACTATTTAAAATACTTAAAATTAATTTGAATATTAAAATATTTAAAAGTGACTCTAAGATGTTTTGAAAGTGATACAAAGTATGAAAGAATACAAAAAATTAGAATTTCAAAAACTTGGGAAAGTACTAGAAATAAAAGGAAAAATAATTCAGAGGTGAAGACTAAACTAGGATAAATACAAAAGCAGACAAACAGCAGATAATACGGGAAGTAGAATGTCAAAAAGTAGAATGACTTTATAAAAAGGATTCACGGGAAAGTGACAAACTTTAGAGATTAAAAAAAGAACATATATACAGAACAAATTATATGAGGAATACTTTCCTTAAAAAAAAAAAAATACTTGGAGCTACATATTGAAAGAACACTCTGCCTACCTGTCAGTGTTCTCTTATTTAAAACTTTGGAATTGGCTATCTAGATAAAAACAGCAGGTGGTTTAGAAGCACCACTACACCAGGAGAAAATAATACATTTAAGATACTTGTTGGAAAAAACTGAACAAAATATTTTATTTCTAACAAAACTGATTTTGAAGTATAAAGATTACTTCTTAGACATCAACTTATAGGAATTCAGGAGACATGTTTTCCTTGAGTACTTCCTGGGAAATGAACCAGAGAATATCCTCAGATGAACTAAATAACTAGGAGGATGTTGACACAAAGTCTATGGTGAGCATTAAATTTGACATGACGTCACCACCAGTGTGCTGAGTAGGTTCATTGCTTGAAGTTCAACCCACTGGGTGGATTTTCCATTACTGTCTTTCACGTCTACCCTGTGTCTAACATGGCAGCAGTCAGGGTTTGGCATAAGGTATCTGGTCCATCTGTGAATAAAACCTGTATTTTTTCTCCCCCATTAACTGATGTGAACTCGAAGTTGTAGATTGTGAATTGAGGAGAGGTGTTAGTATCTTGGAGGCAAGTGATGTGGGGTTCTGGACCACCTTTTCATGACACTTGGCTGCCTGTGGTCCTGCTTGGCCCCCTTCCTGAATGTCACATGAACTGCTGTCATGTTGGCTAGGCTGGTGGCTGGTGAATCTGATACTGATCTTAAGATGGGCCGCTCTGGTCACCTGGTTGGTTCACTATGTAATTGATGCTTAGTTACTAAGTCACTTGTGGTGCCTAATATCACTGGGCCCCACTAAAATCTTCAAGTCACCTAAGGAATAGTTTGAAGCATTTTCCCCATCTATTTTGTGTTGTCTCAATCCAGAAGCCTACCAGGTGCTCTTTGTCTTTTAGTGGTGGGAGGAGGAAGGTACAATAATTTATCCTTTAGAGAGAGATGTCTTGGCATGGCCCAGTGGTTGAACTTCATACCTGCACCAATGTGGTAAAGCTGAATTTTTGTGCTTTACCTCCCACCCTCTGGCATATATTTATTTGCCTTTCCAGGATGTCTGAGTATTTGCACTTACTTCTTGCAGGTTTAATGAACATGATGCCTTCAATGCATAATATTTGAATGATCGAGTTCTCTGACTATATATTATGATTTGCCCACTGACATGGGCCATGGTTCCATTTATCAGGAACTGTAGAACATGTGGGTTCATCAGTGCCACTTTATGGCCCTATTCTAACAGGAACCCTGAGAGCATTTGGGCTCATCAGCATTATCTATGACCTTGTATCTACTAGTTCTTAAAATATCTGGATATTTCCCGTCGGTGCACTTTGAAAAATGAGGAAGACTTGGGAGAATTGCTAGTGTATATACTTGCTGTGGCATTGAAAATTCCTTCCTCAATTGCAACTTGTCTCCCATTTAGTATGGGTCTAAGAATTGACTCACATCTAGAAACTGGGATGTAGGGTCGCTGACATCAGTTCTGCTTATCTTCTTTTGATCTTTTTAAATTGTATGTAAAGTGAAACCTCTTTTGGTTTCCTTTCCCTTTTTAAAAAGCATTGTAGTTGCCAAATAAGACATAAATACAGAAAATTAAAATACAGCTTAATAAATTTTAAGGTGAGTAAATGTAACTACCATGCATGAAGAAATAGAATTTTACCTGCAGTTTCCGTATGCCCCATTTCAACTTTCCTTACCCACAACATTAAACACTATTCTAACTATATTTTTTGGAGATCCAGGTAGGCTTTAAAAGAGTTGGGATTTCTACATGATATAGGAAGCTAATAGAAGTTAAAATTCTTCAGAGGTTGTAAGCGTGGATGCTGTAACTCAGAGATTCGTTTTCTGAAATTACCTCAGGTTAGTAAATAACTTGAATCAATATTATTTTAACTTAAAATTTAAGTCGATCATGATTTAAAGTGAAAATAATCTATTTGACATAATTTTAAATTTGATCTAACTCTAATATTTTCTTGACTCAAGCTCCTTACATTAATTTTAGTAAACGTTCTGATAATATGTGCAGTTCAGATTACTGTAGTACTAATTGGTTAATTAAAAACTAGTGGTTAAAGTTACTGGAATTTTAGAATTTGCTTCTTACAATGATTAGGACCATGGATTTTGGAGTAAAACTTAAAATCGTGTCTACTAGCTATATGACCTTGGACAAGTTACATTTTTGTACCTCAGCTTCATCATCAGTAAAATGATAATGTTAGTGTCTTCTTCATAGGGTTGTTAGGGTTAAATGAATAAATACATGTAAGTGATTTAGAACAGTGCCTGGCGTGTACTAAGAACCCATTAAAGGTTAGCTATCATGAAGTAGTTAGCAAGATCAGTTAATATGCTTGCTAATTAGCCTCATTTTTTAAAAAAAAGTTATGTGGTGGGGTTGCCTGGGTGGCTCGGTGGGTTAAAGCCTCTGCCTTCGGCCCAGGTCATGATCCCAGGGTCCTGGGATCAAGCCCCACATTGGGCTCTCTGCTCGGCGGGAAGCCTGCTTCCCTCTCTGCCCGCCTCTCTGCCTACTTGTAAACTCTGTCTGTCAAATAAATAAAATAAAATCTTAAAAAAAAATTATGTGGTGTATTAAAGATGTCTTAAAATTTTTGACATTCCTCCCCACTGAGAGGCAGGATCTATTTCTCCTCTCCTGTGTAGGTTTTGTGTTTTGTTTTTAATATTAAAAAAACAATATGGTACAGGGAAAGTGATGTTACACCAGTTGCACAACTAGCCTATAGTTCCACAACCATAGCCAACTAGCCTATAAGACAACCAGCAGCTTCTACCTTGGTCTTTCTTTTTTTTTTTTTTTTTTAAGATTTTATTTATTTATTTGACAGATCACAAGTAGGCAGAGAGGCAGGCAGAGAGAGAGAGGAGAAAGCAGGCTCTCCGCAGAGCAGAGAGCCCGATGCGGGGCTCGATCCCAGGACCTTGGGATCATGACCTGAGCCGAAGGCAGAGGCCTTAACCCACTGAGCCACCCAGGTGCCCCTACCTTGGTCTCTTGAAGTCCTGATTTACCGCTGTAGGAAGACACTGTACCCTGCAGGACAGAGATGGGAAAGACCACTGGAGTGGAGAGGGACCCAGATGAAGTCCAACCTTCTCGTTGACCAAGGCACCGAGTATGTGAATGAGGCTGTTGCAGACCCTGCAGCACAGCCCAACTGATGGGTCATGTTACTGAGAGCCCATTCACATCCATGGAGCAGAAGAATTATCTAGCCAAGCCTTGCTTGAATTTCCGATTCACGAGATTGTGAGATATCATGAGATGGCTGTTTTAAACTAAGTTTTAGGGAGATAGGTCTTACAGCAACTGAAACAGAAGGTGAGAACACAGACCACATAAATATCTCACCTAAGGGCCCTGGGTGGCTCACCAAACTCTTGGTTTCAGCCTAGGTCCTGATGTCATGGTCAAGGGAATAGTCCCATGTGGTTGTGGTTGTGGTAGTGCTCGGCACTCAGCAGGGAGTCTGTTGGAGATTGTCTCTCCCTTTCTGCCCCTCCCTCTCTAGTGTGTGTGCACTGGCACTCTCTCAAATAAATAAATCTTAAAAAAGTCTCACCTAAGATTGCATAAATATATACTGATAGGAATAGGACAGAAACCCAGATTCTATAGAATGCAATGTTGTGGAATTATAGTTTATTTTCTTTTATATTTAGATTTTTTGATTTTTAAGTCATTTAAATTTAAGATGCAGTGGAGAAGTTTTAAATGAATCTTCTGGGTTATAACTGCAGCTCTAGAATCAACTACCATGTAAAAGAATATTTGAAAAGAAAGTATTAAAAACAATATAAAACCAAATAAGTGAATTATTTTTGGACATACAAAGTTACTAAAAATTTACAATGTACAAAGTACCTCAAATCACTGCACACAATTGTTAATGTGAATATTTAAACATCAACGTTTTCTGAGTTCTTCATATATTTTGTTTGTGCTAGCTAGCATTTATCTAGGCATTACTATAGGGGAATTCTTGGCCAATAAAAAAGGCTCCAAGTTTCTGCAAACTGGGAGAAATCTCAGTATTGTGTGCTGGAGTCAGACATGGACACTGAGGAAGGCCTTGGAACTTTTTTCTAAGATGGGTCAGTGAAATAGGTTTCTTTGGAGCCTTCGGGTCACAAATTACCGGGTTATTTCTTGGTGAATTTGTGGAACAACTTTCCGGTTGTTTCTTATAAGCAGCTGCTAATTCTTACCCAAACAGTTTTTGAAGTGGAATTTAAATAGATTTTCTATTGTTGAAAATAATGTTCGTATTCCAAGTACTTCAGAAACATTTAACTCAAACTACAGATGTACCTCCATCTTGTGGTGATTGTCAGAAGTGTCCTAGTAAAAAGCTGGAAGATCCGATGAAAAGCAATTGCTAAATTTAAGCTTTTGGAAATACAACTTCTTTACATCTTTGTTCCTTTCTGCCTTTTTTTTTTTTTTTGAGCTTTGGTATTAGTCTTACTGCACATATTTACTTTTATCATAAAAGGTCAAAAATATTTTTGGAGGGAATGAACATGTATAAATCATTTTTCAAAGTTTCTTTTGAGCCAAAATAAAAGGAATATTGATGAACTGAAATAGACACCAAGTTATTTCATTGATTTAAAAAGGAAAAATTAGTATCAAGGATATCTAACTCAGTATTTTTAGCAGCTGTACTACAGTTTATATGACCTACAAAAAGTACGTAGTACCTGTAATCCTACCAATCAATATTTGGAAAACTTCTTCCAACAACCAAGTCAAGTAATAGTTGAGCTCTTAATATGTTCTAGAGCCTTGGATTATACTGGAGGAATAAAGATAGCAGAACTAACATTCCAGCAGAAAGAAAGAACAAGAAATAATCATAGTAAATAAGTCATAGAGTAAGTTAAAGGGTAATAGGTGCTATGGGGAAAAAATGGTCAGAAATACTGGAGCATTACACAGAGCTCATGGGAGACCTCATCGCTAAGGTGAGATTTGAGCAGACTTGAAGGGGATGAGGTTGTTAGGGTGGAATTTAGGGAAGAACATTCCAGGCAGAGGGAAGAGCAAGAACAAAGGCAGGAGTTTTGCCTAGTGTTTTAAAAGCATAGAGGAAGCTAGAGTTGAGTGAGCAAGGGGGGAGAGTAGTAGGAAAATAGATGAGAGGTAATGGGGGCTCATATTGCATTGGATCTTCTAGACCTTAAAAAAGATTTTGACTTATTTTTTGTAGTAGGCAGAATAATGACCCCAAAAGATGTCCGTGTCCTAATCCCCAGAACATGTGAATATGTTATGTGGCAAGGGTAACTATACAGGTAATGATTAAGGGTATGGCACTTGACAACAGGTACATGAAAGGATGCTTACCATCATTAATCATCAGAAAAATGCAAATCAAAACCACAATAAGATATCACCTCACACCTGTTAGGATAATAACTATTATCAAAAAACACAAGAAATAACAAGTGTTGGCAAGGATGTGGAGAAAAGGGAACCCTAATGTATTATCGATGGGAATATAAATGGATGCAGCCACCATGGAAAACAGAATAAATTCCCTTAAAAAAATAAAAAGTAGAACTATCTCATGATCCAGTAATTCCACTTCTGGGTATTTACCCAAAGGAAACAAACACTAACAAAAAGATATATACACTTCCATGTTCATTGCAGCATAATTTACAAGACAATATTCAGAAACAACGTAAATGTTCACCAGTGGATGAATGGATCAAGAAAATGTAGTATGTATACACAACAGAATATCACTCTGCCATCACAGAATGAAATCTTGTCATTTGCAACAACACGGATGGGCCTTGAGGGCATTATGCTGAGTGAAAGAAGTCACACAGAAAGACATACCATATGATATCATTTTATACATAGAATCTAAGCAAACAAAAACCAACAAGAGAAGAACAACAAAACCATACTCATAGATAACAGAAGACATTGGTGGTTGTCAGAGGGGAGGGGTGTGGGTGGGTGGCAAAATGGGTGAAGGGGGTCAAAAGGTACAAATTTCCAGTTGTAAGTCATGGGATGTAATGTACAACACGATGCCTATAGTTAATGCTATAATATCTATTTGAAAGTTGCCGAGTGTAGGCCTTAAAAGTTCTCATCAGAAAAAAAAAATTCAGGGGTGCCTCGGTGGCTAAATTGGTTGAACGTCAGACTCTTGATTTCAGCTCAGGTCATGATCTCACCGTCATGGGATGGAGCCCCACGAGGGGCTCTGCATGCAATGCTAAGTCTGCTTGAGAGTCTCTCCCTCTCTCTCTCTGCCCCTCCTCTTGCTTGAATGTGCTCTTTCTCTCTCTAAACAAGTATTTAAAAAGAAAAAAATTGGGGGGGGGGGTGCCTGGGTGGCTTAGTTGGTTAAACGGCTGCCTTCAGCTCAGGTCATGATCCCAGAGTCCTGGGATTGAGCCCCACATCAGGCTCCTTGCTTGGCGGGGATCTTGCTTCTCCCTCTCCCTCTACCTGCCATTCTGCCTACTTGTGCACACTTGAAAGTGTGCTCTCTCTCTCTCTCCATTAGATGAATAAATAGAACTTGAAAAAAAAATTTGTGACTGTGGTGATCGTTTCATAATACATTCAAATATTGAATCATGTTGTATATGTGAGACCTGTATATTACTTGTACCTCAATTTAAAACAAAACCAAAAAACAAGCAAACATCAAAAGGGTATGAGTTAAAGGTGGGAAGATTATCTCTGATTATTCAGGTGGGCCCTATCTAATCATATTAGCCCTTAAACTCAGAGGAGGCCTGCCTCCACCTAAACCAGAGTCTCTTGAATTTACAAAGAGTCCTCAGTTGACAGCCAATTGGGAAATGGAGATATCAGTCCTCCAGCCTTGCGAGAAACTCAATTCTGGCAGCAACCTCAATGCGCAAGGAAACATTCTCTCCCAGAGCCTCTGAAAAGAAGCACATCCTTGATGACTTCTTGATTTTGCCTCATGAGATTCTAAGCAAAGACTCCTCCCAGCCTCCAGACTTCAGACCTATGGGAACTGTAAGATAATAAATTTTGCCTTGTTTAGGCCACTAAATTTCTGACAATTTGATTTAGCAATAATAAAAAACCAAACACTCTGAGTGAAACAGGAAGGGATTGGATACTTTTTAGTACAGAAGTATTATGATTCAATTTATGCCCTTTTTACTAATTATGTAGATTTTGGTGGTTTCTTGACAACATAAGTGGTTTTGACAATCAGTCTCTCACTAAGGGTAATTACCTTTCACCTTTGGTAGTTGAAAGCCCAGTAATTTATCTCTGTGACATAACTTTGGTAGTTTGAAAAGACGTATACTTTCCAAATTTCAGCATTAATATATATCCCCCTGCCCCAGGAAATCCAGATTAATATGATCTGGAACAATTAAGTGAATTTAAAGTTATTCCACTCATTTAGGGGAAAATGATAACTATTGTCTGTAGCAAAGCCAATCTGAATCATCTCTAACGTTAATTTTAATCCTCTACTTCCTTTTCCCCCTCTTTTTTGCATGTTCTTCCCACAAGCTAATCCTTGTTAGAAACAAAGTACTAAAGATTAAGTGAAGGATAAAAGATACTAAGATTGTCTTTAAGCTTCTGTTTCAACGTTTCTTAACATTTGGATATTTGTCTACAGCATTCCATTTTGGTTGTCTCAAGCAGAAATAGCCCAGAAGTTTAACGAATCAATCCTTAGTAAATAACTATTTGTGTTCTAAGTTGGTACAGAACAATAGCTCAATACAACCTATTTCCGTTCGAGGCAACACACTTCAGTGTGGGACCAAAGAGCTTCTCCAATCAGCTATGGATAAGAAGTTGTAGCTCTAGGAAGACCTCTGGGCCTACACAGAGGAAGGCCAAAAATGGAATTTAGCAGTTACTAATAGAATGTTCCTAAAAAGAGGTTTCCTCAAAATTATCTGTATTCAGTATAGTGTGGATATCGATGGAAGCTAATCCTCTGTTGTGCTTCTGTGTTTCAAAATTAATTTACCAACTCTGTGCACTAGAAGCCACTAGCTTTAAAAAAATAACTTAAGTGATAGAATTAGATGAGTATTCTTAGGGAGAAATTCCCATGTCTCCAGAGATACAAGAGTGTAATTCTCTTTCTTTTTTTTTTTCTTTTTCTTTCTTTTTAAGGTAAAATGCTGGGCATGATATATATGCTGCTTTGACAGTTCTTTCTTTCTTTCTTTTTTTTTTTTTTTAAAGATTTTATTTATTTGTCAGAGACAGAGAGAGAGAGAGAGGGAGAGAGTGAGCACAGGCAGAGGCAGAGGGAGAAGCAGGCTCCCTGTCGAGCAAGGAGCCCGATGTGGGACTCGATCCCAGGACGCTGGGATCATGACCTGAGCCGAAGGCAGCCACTTAACCAACTGAGCCACCCAGGCGTCCCTTGACAGTTCTTTCTAAACAAAAAGATGAAGTTACTTTACCTAAGATTAAATTCATTTATGCATTGTAAATTGTACCACACATTAAGGCAATTGGTTCTGTAAGTATTAATAAAGCCTGTTCACTTTAGCGTAATGCAACTTCTCAAAGCGACAAGTTCCTATTTCCACTGAAACCCCCACCCAATGTAACTTTGTCAGATTTAAGTTAAAACTTTTAAAATATTAATGATGAGTATTATGATTAATTTAGGAAAGAAAATTAGTACCATAAGTTTTGAAATATTAATGATGAATATTATGATTAATTTAGGAAAGAAATGTTGGTACTATGAAATGCTGAAAACTAGGGAGACAGAGGGCTTATAACATTTAATGTAAACTTATTCATCGTGAGTTTAGAAGCATCACCCTGGAAATTTATTTGTTGGGCGACCCACTCTTTTCTCTTGTGATTCAAGTCAGTCCTATTCTACTTCTTCAAATTAAACTTCATACACCTGAAACTAATATAATACTGTATGTTCACTAAATGGAATTAAAAGAAAAAAGACTTCAGTAGGGTGCCCATCTGATTCAGTGTTAGGGCCACCATGCTTTACCTGTGTCAAGGATAATATATGTCAAACTATTCTGATTACTGCTTTGGCTTTATTACGCATATGGCGACCGTATCCCCTTTGTCTTTCTCAATAAACTTGGCCCTATCACGCTGCTCTATTGCATTCAAGGGCCCAGTTCAATGGCAAGAGCTTCCCTTGTCTTTCCTGATTTACAGAAAACAGCCACCATGGAGCTTCGAGGATCCTGGGACTCCCCATGAATGTATATTGCACAGCCTTTGTGAAAGGATTGTCCTCTAGACCCTCGGAAATGATATGGTTACAAGATTTATATAATAAATTCACTCTGGCATTCCAGTCTACCTCCACCTTGGATATCTTCCTCTTCCAATTCATAAAAGTATTGTCTGGGACCAATGGGAGTTGCAGAGAGGCTTTCTGGGTGTCCGTGAGCTCAAAGATTTTTTTTCCTAATGCTAAGACATCGTCTTTTCCATTCTTTTTTTTTTTTTTTTAAGATTTTTATTTATTTATTTGACAGACAGATTACGAGTAGGCAGAGAGGCAGGCAGAGAGAGAGGGGGGGAAGCAGGCTTCCTGCTGAGCAGAGAGCCCGATGTGGGGCTCGATCCCAGGACCCTGGGATCATGACCCAAGCCGAAGGCAGAGGCTTTAACCCACTGAGCCACCAGGCGCCCTCATCTTTTCCATTCTTAAATGAATGTGCAGAGGAGTTTTTCAGAAGCTACATGACATGTGATGATAATATCTCTATGATGGCTTTGGAATATATGATTGATTGTGTATTCTTGTATTTCAATTGTTTTAGGGAGATGTTCCCAGTAATTTCTAAGAGTGTAAAGGGGCCTTGAGACTAAAAAGTGTGAGAACCAATGCCTTATAATAATATCTCAAGGAAGTTCTCATTTCAAATTCATTTAGTGTGAGCAATCTCTGGTTTTATAGGTTTTTCTCAATTGTATCTGTATTTTTAATTTCACTGATTTCTGTCATTTATTATATTTTTGTTTGCTTTAGGTTTAATTTGTTCTTTTTCTGGTTTCCTTTTATAAATATTTTATTTTTAAGTAATCTCTACTTAAAATACAACTTGGGGTTCAAACTTACAACCCTGAGATCAAGAGTCACATGCTCCACTGACAGAACCAGCCAGGCACCCCTCTTTTTCTAGTTTCTTTTTATTCATTTATTTATTTATTTATTTTTTAAAGATTTTATTTATTTATTTGTCAGAGAGAGTGAGCACAGGCAGACAGAGTGGCAGGCAGAGGCAGAGGGAGAAGCAGGCTCCCCGCTGAGCAAGGAGCCCGATGTGGGACTTGAACCCAGGACGCTGGGATCATGACCTGAACTGAAGGCAGTCGCTTAACCAACTGAGCCACCCAGGCATCCCTTTTTCTAGTTTCTTTTCTTTTTTTTTTTTTTTAAAGATTTTATTTATTTATTTGACAGGCGGAGATCAGAAGTAGGCAGAGAGGCAGGCAGGCAGAGAGAGAGGAAGGGAAGCAGGCTCCCTGCCGAGCAGAGAGCCCGATGCGGGGCTCGATCCCAGGACCCCGGGATCTGACCTGAGCCCAAGGCAGAGGCTTCAACCTACTGAGCCACCCAGGTGCCCCCCTCTTTCTAGTTTCTTAAGGTAGAACTTAAGTTATTGATTTTTAAATCCTTCTTCTTTTTTAATACAGGCACTTAATGCCATACATTTTTTTTGTAAGCACTGCTTTAATTGTATTACATAAATTTTGAAATATTGTATTTTAATTTTCATTTAGTTTAAAATATATAAAAATTTCCCTTGAGACTTTCTCTTTGGCCTATGAGTTAGACACATGTTGTTTACTTTTCATGTATTTGAGGATTTTTTTAGATAACTTTCTATTATGATTTCTAGTTCTGTTATGGTCTGAAAATGTACTTTTGTGATTTCTATTGTTTTAAATTTGATGAGATTTGTTTTATTGCCTTGAATATGGTCTATCTTATTGCAAGTGCTATATATGCTATATACAGAAGTACACAGTATTTGGGAATTGGCCTTAGAAATGGCATGTAAAATGGTAGATAGATCACACAAATGCCCAATTCTTTTTTAAATTCTTTTTTATTATGTTGTGTTAGTCACCATACTATACGTCATTAGTTTTTGATGTAGTGTTCCAAGATTCATTGTTTATTTATAACACCCAGTGCTCTATGCAATTTGTGCCCTCCTTAATACCCATCACCAGGCTCACCCACTCTCCCCAACCCTTCCCCTCTAAAACCCTCAATTTGTTTCTCAAAGTCCATAGTCTCTCATGGTTTGTCTCCCCTTCCAGTTTCCCCCCCTTCATTTTTCCTTCCTTCTCCTAATGTCCTCTATGCTAATCTTTATGTTCCACAAGTAAGTGAAACCATGTGATAACTGACTTTCTCTCTTTGACTTATTTTACTCAGCATAATCTCCTCCAGACCCATCCATGTTGATGGAAAGTTGGATATTCATCATTTCTGATGGCTGAGTAATATTCCATTGTATATATGGACTAAATCTTCTTTATCCACTTGTCTGTTGAAGGGCATCTTGGCTTTTTCCACAGTTTGGCTATTGCGGACATTGCTGCTATGAACATTGGGATGCATATGGCCCTTCTTTTCACTACATCTGTATTTTGGGGGTAAATATCCCGGAGTGCAATTGCAGAATCATAGGGTAGCTCTGTTTTTAATTTTTTTGAGGAACTTCCAAAGTGGCTGCACCAACTTGCATTCCCACCAACAGTGTAAGAGGGTTCCCATTTCCTTTCCTCCAACATTTGTTGTTTCTTCCCTTGCTAATTTTTGCCATTCTTACTGGTGTAAGGTGGTATCTCAGTGTGGTTTTGATTTGAATTTCCCTGATGGCTAAAGATGATGAACATTTTTTCATGTGTCTGTTAGCCATTTGTATGTCTTCATTGGAGAAGTGTCTGTTCATGCCTTCTGCCCATTTTCTGACTTATCTGTTTTTTGGGTGTTGAGTTTGAGGAGTTCTTTATAGATCTTGGATATCAGTCCTTTGTCTGTAGTGTCATTTGCAAGTATCTTCTCCCATTCCATGGGCTGCCTCTTTGTTTTGTTGACTGTTTCCTTTGCTGTGCAGAGCTTTTGATCTTGATGAAGTCCCAACAGTTCATTTTTGCTTTTGTTTCCCTTGCTTTTGGAGACATGTCTTGAAAGAAGTTGCTGTAAAAAATGCCCAATTCTTTACTTTATGTCCATATCCCCTGCAATGTGACTTGACAGTGCCTTGCATTACACAGCGGGGTTCCTTTCTCTATGCCCTGAATCAGGGGTGGCTTAGTGAGTTGCTTTGAACAATGAAATAAATGGAAATGAGAGTGTCAAAGCCCCAAGTTTAGTCCTTAAAATGCTTGCACTCTTCTCACTCTCTTACAACCCTGCCATCACCATGAAAGCAAGTCTGAGGGACGCCTCGGTGGCTCAGTTGGTTAAGCAGCTGCCTTCGGCTCAGGTCATGATCCCAGCATCCTGGGATCGAGTCCCGCATTGGGCTCCTTGCTCGGCGGGGAGCCTGCTTCTCCCTCTGCCTCTGCCTGCCTCTCTGCCTGCCTGTGCTCGCGCTCTCTCTCTCTCTCTCTCT